>CAAKHB010001374.1:91075-107710 GCA_901007665.1 Aeoliscus strigatus
ACTTGTATGTTTTTTGTCCCCCCCCCCCCCCCCCATGTTGTGTTCAAGGTATGTATATATGCAGACCCATGTACTGTTTATGAGCAAAAACAAAGATGACAGAGGCTAGAGGAACGTTAAGAAAAAGATGAAAATAAACAGAATCAGGGTGAAACTTCTGTTGTTAATGGACATTGTAGATGATGATCAGCTTTATTCAGCCATATGTTCAATCTGACCTGTACAGTACAGTAGATGACAGCTGTATTATTGTAACAAGAACTAGTCATGTATAGTGTAACTATAGTTTGGAGTGCCTTTGCTTTCATACACCTTCGCCTTGTTTTCCCCTCACCGAGCCCCCACCATCACCCCCTCTGCCCCCTGATTTTGTGACTCTCCTTTTGGTGCTGTTGAATGTCCCTCCGCCCTGCAACACACACACACACACACACTGAAACACACACTTCCATTGTTTTTTTTGTTTTTTTTTTCAGTCCCCACCACTTTCGCCTCTTCTCCTTTTCCATTGTACACTTCAATGTAATATAAAGATGTTGTTAATTGTAAGGATATTTTCCTTAACTGAAGATACCGTAGACATGTGTTTATTTTAATAGATGTTTTATCTTAGACACATTGACGCACAAACATGTATACCACAGTCCTGGCCTGGAATCCAGGGCTTGAAGTGGGTAGGGGGCTGTTGTGAATGGCAGCAGCGGTTGAAATAGGCCTCATATACTGTATATATTTATAAATATTTGAAATACAGTACAGGTTGTGTATTACTCACAGTGTTGGTTGTGTTACCAAAGCCAAACGATGATGTGGTTACGATGAGCCACCCTCAGAGGCAATAATGTATTCTCTCTCCCTCTGGATATGTTGTTGTTTCTGTGTTGGGTCGCCTCCCTGTCTCAATCGGGCTGGGGGGGGCGGACTTCAGTAGCACCTAAGGGGTTGAGTCATGTAGCCTTTTTCCTGCTTGCTGTAATTTTGCGACCATGAACGCGTTGCTACCTTCCACTTGTACGTTTTGACCACTTCACTTTGCCCCCGACTCCAGTTCAATGAAAACACCAGAGGTTACCAAAAAAAAAAAAGACAGGCAAGTAGAGACGAAGCAAATGTGTTACACTGGTGTAAAGTCACTAGTGTAACGTGCTGACTGGACTTAAAGAAAAGATAATCATAGAAATATACTTCAAAAAACGTCCCCATAACAGTACTACTACTTGAATGCCTCTGTTTGTGACTGAAAATGTTTATTTTGTTTGTTTACTTTTCTGTAAAGGTATGCTAAATGTGCGCCTCTGTAAATAGTCCCTCTGCGTGCTCTGAGGAATAGTCCCCTGGTACTGTAATTTGCATTAAATAAAGAGTAGGATAGCTTGGAAATGATCACACTCCTTGTTGTGTCTTCTGTCGCTGCATTAAACCACTTCGATTTGGGTTTGAATGTGTCCGATTTTATTCTTGAAAGAACGAAATAAGGAACAAAACCAAGTTAATGAAACTAGCAGTTCTTTAGCTAAATGCTAGCTAGCCTCAGCTTCCTAGGATGCGAATGTGAGCATGTCTGTGTCTTGACTGTATTTACAATTATTTATCAAACAACTTAGTAAAAAGTGAATCTAAAGCATGTTTGTGTTTTGTGTCTAATTTTACTCTTGTCTTACTACTTTTAACAATTTGGTTTTGAGCTATATGCTAACATAGTGCAAAGATATAAATGCAAGCAGGCAGTTAAATATAATGAACCTCCGAAGACCCTGCATATATACATACGTGGGCATATATATGCAGGAAATTCAATGTATTATCACCTTTATTATGATAGTTATTTTTTTGTGCTCATCCCCAAAAGCAAAGAGGAATAAAAGTCACCAAACCAAAGCTCAGGTCTCAGAAAGGTTAAAGGTTGTAGTTTGAGTAGTTTGTCTCAAAGTGTTTCTGATCTTGTCCACAGAGGGGCAGTGTTTCTTACTATGCTGTGCTTTGCACGACTCTTTGAAACTCAAGAGAATCTGTGGCTGCTGTGTTTACAACAGATGCAGAAACTTGGATTTCAAAGCATAGAATGGTGGACCTCTCCTCAGACAAAGTTGGGAGTGAAATTTGTATTTACATGGATGTACATGGATGACGAGGCTGAGTAGACAAATAACTTCGAGATCCAGACAGACACAGACTGTAAAGTTCATTAATGATGAGACGTTGACATTGGTTGACGTCAATGTTTTATTTATTCCCCTGTCAACATACTGCATGTTATGGCTCAAATGATACTCGCAGCTTAACTTTAAAACACGTGAACAAATCACAGATAGACTTTCATTTTTCGTGTTCGTCTTCCCCCTCTGCCTGTTGGTCGATCTCATCCCCCTCCTGTTGGTTGATCACCTCGTCCAGGACGTGTATGGCGGCTCTTTGAGAGGGACAGGCCCCCAGAGGAGTAGGATCCCCTGCGGTCCCCTCGATGATCCTGCGAGCTGCCTGCAAGTGTCGATGCTGCATCTGGTGCACTGAGAGCGACACGAAGAGAGAGTTCACTGTCGATTCAGTGTCCTCGCTGAAGGATGAAGAGCTGAGGAGATGTTTATCAGGGGATATAATTTGTGAATAGAGTGGAAAAACCTCACAAACCTGCTCGTCTGACACGGATCTTCTCGGTCTCTGGGATAAGGAAGCTGTACACCAACTCTGACACGATCTCCTCTGACTGAAGACTGTCTCGGCTAACGTGCACACAAAACAGTTTGGTCGTATTAACCACAATCACGTTTTCGGAGTCCAAATCGCTGAGGTCCATTACCCTTCCTCCATTGCATAAGCAATGTCATTGATCTTCTTTGCCATCGTGTGGATCTCGTCTCTGGCTTGCTGGTCAGTGGTCTGCTCCAGGGTCTCCAGGATGATGTCCTCAAAATACAAGTCCACAGTTTCCTGGTGGACCTGCACCATCTGTGTCACACACACACACACACACACACACAAAGGCTAAAACACAAGGGCGACTCACACTTTACAAATCTGTAAAGTTGAACGTGTACATACTTGTCTGAAGATCTCATCCTCTTCTCTGCGTCTGCGCTCCTCTGCCTGTCTCCTTCCACTCTCCTCAGCCTCTCGTCGGAGGCGGTCTCTCTCAGCCAACAGTGCAAAAGCATGTATCCTGCGTTCTTCCTGGAGATGAATCAGCTCCTTGGACAAGGTGTCGAAGAGGTTTTCAAGCTCTGCCCCGAGAACTTTGGCATGAAATGCCTCCTCCTGAGCGGCCTGTAGGGGGAGATGAAGAGAAAACAGACTGAGTGGAGGTTTTCTCTGTGGGAACGTCTGTGTGAGTGTTCCACCTTGTGTCCATCTTCATCTCTCTGATTTTTCAGGGTTGTGATGAGCTCCTCGTTCGCCCGCTGCACGTCCTGGTCCTCCTTCAGCAGGCCGTGGCTGCTCTTCAGTTCGTGGATGAGGTCTGCGTGTTTCTCCTTGCCGTTAACCATCTGTATGACAACACAGGGGAGACGTGTCATCGACACACGCCAGTACGATTTGCTGTTTCCAGAACGGAACGTCACAGAGGTATGCACACCTTGTATTGGATGCTTCTTCCTCTCAGGAATTTCTGCAAAGTGATGACTGCGAGCTCCGCCTCCTCCTCCCCCTGATGAGCAGCAGCACGACAACTACTTGAGCCCAAAGAGCTCAATCACACTACAAAGTTCGTCAGACACTCGAGCTGACCTCCGGTGGCTCCTCCACTTTGGGAGTGTCAGGACGAAGAACAACCTTTTCCTTCTTGACGAGATACCGGAGGGGCTTCCTCACTTCTTCCGCCTGCCTTATCAGGTCCTGTGCAGCCACAGATGAAACGTTCACCTGGTGTGATTCATGAAAACATGGCTGACTTCTTTACCTTGATTTTCTTCAACAGTCGAATCTCCTGGATCTCGGCGGGCTTCGCTTTGGGTTTGAGAGTTTTTTTCACCTTCTGCTTGAGGAAGGAGGACTGGAGCCCTGACTCCAGCTCTAGCAAGCCTGTGATTAGGAAAAAAAACAACAACCCGTCAATGCAATCAATCTGATCATCTAAGTGGAACAAATGCATCACGAGCAGAAAATGTACTAGTAATGCAAAAAAGGAAAAGGACATTCTCTCCAGCTCAGAACAAAACTGAAATCTGTGTCAGCAAAGGTCTTGTAGGTGAGTGGAAGGTATTTCTGAGGTGTTACTATGGAAACCACCCACTCTGTTGTGCAGCATGCACATCCATTACCTTCGTATGTGTCCCAGTAACTTTTTGACTCGTGGGTGTCTCTGCGGGCTCGACACGCACGCGTCTTCGGGGAGTAATCTGTGTACTCTCTGGCGACGCCCCGGCCGTCTATCTTCCCCTGCAGAGTTCTCCTCTTAGCTTCCAGTTTTCTCAGCGCTTTCGGACGGGTCGCCAGCGGGAGAAACAGACACTTGAGGAGGAGTAGAGGTGCGGTGATGATCGGAGAGGTACGTCAGAGCAGAGGCAAACCTACATCTCATGTAGTCTCGGTGGCTCTTTTGGAGCTTGGTCTCCCTGGTTTGTAGGTGCTTGAAATGGATCTGGTTCAGTCTCTCGTGTGTGACGTCTTTCAGGGCCTCGTCCCTCTGCCTCAGAACGGTAAGACGGGCCTCTTGCAGCCTGGCCGCCGCCCACGGCAAAACAAAGCGGGGGGGGGGGTTGTATTGACGGCAGAAATAGTGTAGTTGGAGGTGGACGAACCTTATTCCAACCAAACCACTTACATCTGGATTTCTTTTTCTCTGAGAGCCCACTCCTCTGCCTCCATCTCCTCCATCATACGCCTCCTTTTGTCCAGCTGACTCAGGTCGTCCAGCGGCGGGAGGGTGGCCTCGAATGCCCGTTTGGCACGCACCCGCTCGATCATTTCTATTTCTGCCAGGCCTGCAGGCAGACCTCGACCTGAGCAGTGGGAAGAAAAGACGAACCAGTAATGACGAGTCGTGGAAATGTTTTGGGTTTTGGAGAAGATATCAACTATGTCGTGTGTACCCCAGGTCAGAGATGCCAACGCCAGGAGCTCTGAGGGGGTCGTCCCCGGCTTGACCACATACTCAGGGCTGTACGGGTCTGTCTGCGCCTCACTCTCCCTGTAGTCTGTCTGGATCTCCACCGTGGAGTGGGTGGGCAGACACTCAACAGTCAGCCTGCCAGGATCTTCTCTGAGGAGGACGTAGAGGAGGAATCTGTCACCATGCACCCCCGCGCAAATGGCTTGAATGAACATGAACCCGTTGGGCTTACTTTGGAGCAGCGTAAATCACAACCTGGGGAACTTGCTGTAGAAATGGAACCAGAGGGCTAAAAGGAAGCGTAAATGCGAATGCCGGATTTTAGTTCTCTTCATAAAGTATCATCATGTCAGCAGAGGCGCAGTAACTGCTCCACAACTGACAGCAGAAAGTTGGTTACGTCCAATTTACAGCTAAAGAAAGACAAGGAGGATATTGAACCGTTGGTAGTATTTGAAGCAGTCGGCCCCCGTCACACGGTACTCCTCCCTTTTCCACTGAGTATTTGGAATCACCCTGTCAAGAAGATTATCATGGTGTAAGTTCAACTTTGCCTCATACAAGCGGCTAAAGTGCTGCTGTTTAAAACCTCAGTGGGATTGTGTTACCCAGCCAGCTGCTGCAGTGCTTCTCTGTACTGGTCTCTGAGGCCTCGCCAGCGACGGTCAATGAAGGCCGGTACTGGGTACGGGGGTTCCAGGTGAACCGTATACCTTGGGTGGTGGGGCAGGATACTGAACATGGACTCAAACTCTGTCACTTTTCTCTGTGTAAGGCAGAAAGAGATGGTGTCATTACACACACACACACCATGTACGGCTGCCACACGTGTCAGGACACTTTTATTCTGAGCTTACTATTTGTTGATTGGTGGTAAAGGCCTTGATCGTGGTCCTGGCATGGTCCACCTCTGATGACACCGTGTAAATCGGATCTGTGCTCCAGAACACATTGGATCAGACAAATGAGTCCTTGCAGACAACTTAAGAAAACTACCCAGTTGTCCTAGCTGGTTTACTCACCGTACAAGAAGTCATACGCCCGCTCCCGTCTAACAACTTTGGTGTCATTTTTCGTGGCGGTTGTTTGACTCATGACAGTTTCACTCATTTTATTTTCCCACCACAAATGTCCCTGACAGACTTGTGAAATAATGACTTGGGCTAAATGTATATCTGACCTTATCTGTGTTGTTGAGTAATTAATTGAGACGTTCCTTGAGTCAGCCTAAACATTTTCCTTCCATCCCCTGTGTACTTATATATGGTGAATATGACAATAAAGCCAGTTTGACTTTGACTTTGAAGTGTCTGCATGAGCAATGGAGACTGTTAACTGACACACTGGGTCTGACTTTACTAGTAGTTTCGGCACAGTAAGTACATACATGGAAGTACTTTGTATGGCAGCGCCTACATTTGCATCGGATCAGACGAACGACCTCAGCAGTCCTCACGAGGAAGCTAACAAGATGTTAGCATTAGTGTCCAAACCAGGTAAGCTAGCCCCCCCCCACCGAACTGCTCCACTCACCGTACAAGAAGTCATAAACCCGCTCGCTGGGGGCATTTTTCTTGGGGGCTGTTCTGGCAGTGTCACTCATTTTGTATTTATTGTGTTTGTTTTGTATCTCCCAAACAAATGTGTCTCCCTCAGCCAACGGGGAAATAATGACTTCCGTGAAACGTATCGGCGTAACCATGGAAACTGTCAACTGACACGTTGGATAAGTGTGAAGGGTGATTTTCTACGTTTGTGTTGTCGTTGTTGTTTGTGATGGGGTACTGAGTGGGGTAGTTTCTACAAAACGAACTAAAGAGTAAAATACGAACGAAATGGAGAATTAACTGAGTCACGTCATACCCAGTGGCACGTTGACTTCATCCCCCAAGGTGCATTGCGGTGAGTTTAATCCAATCACAGCGAAGTCCATTCAGACGTTTCCGCCAAGCACATGGCTGTAGAAAGTAAAAATATATGTTTTGTTTTTTTTGCTGAATTGGGGCACTTTGCATTTGCATTGAAAGGTTTTTTTTCCAGACTGTCACACTGACGTGTCGCCGATGTTACCGACGAAGCCTTCGGTTCCCAGCTGTTGGACGCTGTTTGACGAGCTCCTGCTTCTTCTCCACAGCAATGGAAGCTGAGGTCTGTGGGTGTCGGGATCTTCTACCGCTCTTCTTTACCGAACGACCCAAATAAATCGACCAAATAGAAGATCACATATGCGTAAATAGACAGACAAAACAACAACCAAAATTGTTCCTGTTTGTCCCTTCTGTTACTCCTTCAGGTTTATTGAATTGGGGGGGACTATTGAAAATATAACATCCCTAAGAATCAGAATTCTTTTTTAAAATTGTGTGCAACTTTCTACTGGAGCAAGCTATAAAAATCAGATATAAATAGTCCTTGGAAGTAGAAACTAATATTTTATTGACAGAATGTTGCTTCAGCATGAATAATAACCGAATAAATAATAGTGAATAATGATCCATACTCTGGTTAATGTGGAGCAGTTAGATAATTTAACTGTTATTTACAGTTATTTGACGTCAACAGGAAGTCAGCACTATCACAGGGACACAGTGTCCCAAACACACACATCGTTGTTTTTTTTTCTCCTTTTTCCACAAAGGCAAGTTAATTTGGCCTCTTTTAGCAATGAGGAACACCGTTAACCAAAGCAACATCACATTACTTATAAACAGGCTGTGAGATTTTGCAACTCTGCAGAAAAGCAAGTTCCTTTGTCATAAGTTTGCCAACTCACAGTCAGCTGAACCTCTGCCTGATGTTCAACACTGGCACAGCCTAATATTAGACCTCAGCAAAAAAAAAAAAAAGAGGACGGAAACCGGCTTGTTTGTGTCTGCAGCAATAGTTTGGATGACGTGCTTGAGCACAAGTATCTGTGACCTGTACCAACGGCACCGACAGGAGAGGCTGATTGTGCCTTAATCGATTGTAGACAGCGACAACGGTTTGGCTTCACGATGACGCAGTGAAACCACATATTCCACATGGTGTGTGCAGACCTGAACCACACACAAACACCCCACCACGGCTCACGGAATCGGCTAATTGATCTCTGATCAGCAATCTACACGCACAAGCAGCTCTGCGTTTTGCTGTCAAAGGCGAAAAGTTCTTTCACTGAGAGATACGAGACCACAATGTTGTAAATAACACGCACTGCCAAGTTACTAGTTGAAGCTTAAAAAAACCCAAACAAATTGTGGGTGATTTCATGTTTGGGATCCCTAGTGCCTTAAAGATTTTATTTCTACACACATTTATGCATGAAGTATTGTATAGTAGTGTCAAGTTGGAGAACTGAAAGACATTCACCGTACTTTGAAATACCACAGTTTTACATCATGTGACTTGCAAGACAGGAAACTGTCTGTCATCAGACATAATCCTGTGTGGGAGAAAAGGGGCTGATGTTTCAGTGGAGCGTTAAGAAGGGAGGGATTTGTTATCCACACACCAGTTATATGTGCGAAAGCCGTGGTGTCACAGACTGTCCGTTTGTCTGGAAGCGGCAATGACGCTGCTTGTTTCTTGGAGCTTGTTGGATATTCTGTAGAGGACACTGACAGGATGAACCTCTGGAGGTTGTCGTCCCTGTAGGCTGGTGCGAGAAGCTCCCTGGTAGCTGGAGATGAAGGGGACCATTTTTACTCTGACTTTGTTCTTGGCGTGTGAGTCATGGAGCATGGACGCAGGTTTGAACGGGTTTCCTCAGCTTTTGAGATGAATATGATAGATTGATAGAGTTTTAAGATACGACAAACAAGTCAAACGGCATAATCAGTGGAACTTTAAACGTCACTGTCAGTGGAAAGATGTCTGCATGAAGCCCGTGGGTACATGAACGAGCTGCTCGGCGAAGATGTTCCGTGTCAGATGCCCCGTAGTATCTGAATGAACAAGCTGCCTCTCGTTTCATCTGTGGAAACAATGACGCAACAGGAATCGTGATGCAGGTTTTCTGGAGCGTCTGAACGCTGGAGGAGACGCGACTAGTGGGTTCGCAGCCCCACAGTCAGACTCACACACAGGTCTCCGAGTTCTGAAACTCTTCACAGCTACGACTCAAATAGTATGTTTTCAACTTAACTTGACCAACTGAGGAAAAGACCAAACTTACACTGGCTTGTAGCTCGTTTCCTTTTGCGGGTCAACGGTCGTCGTGTTAAACTAAACTGAATCACGTGCAGTCATATCGGATCAATACTCATCATTAAGTAATTAATACACAACATGCAAATGGCAGCAGCTGTCATTGTATTTCCCCTTAGAATTTAAGGTGGAAGGTGTAGTTTTATACATTTTATTTTGCACAATTTGTTTTGTTTTAAAAGATCCGTTTAATTCAAGTTTGATTCGTGTCTGATGCTTTCTTACTGAATAAACCGGTAGAAAACAATGACACTGTCACCTTGAAAGGAACCTAAACGTGAATCTCCCCGCTTCTTTGCAGTCGACAGCCAGTCATCCTTCAACCTGGGCAGTGAGGTGAACCTGACGTGCATCAACAGGACATGGAGCGAGATGGTGTTTGTCATCTGGGACATCACGTCAGAGGACAACGTTTGCAAAATCGCTGTGATCGGCGGCGGCCAACTTCAGGACAACTGCAACGATGGCAAATCTCTCCGCAACACGTCCAGTGCTCAGTCGTACCTGCACATCCCAAAGTTCTCCCATCGGGATGTCGGCCTTTACAGGTGTGAGACGGCGTACTGGGGGGGAGCGACGACGTTAACCATCAGCGTGAATATCACAGGTAGGACTTATACATGGGACAGAACCCATTACAACTTTTAAAGGGACATTTCAAAGCATTACTGACCTTTGATATGAATTTACTAATCTACTGTATTTCTCTTTGTTTCTGTTTGTTATGTCTATTTTTGAATAGAATACATCATATTTTGAACATATATTGAATACAATGCATACACAAAGAACAGTAACATACAAAAAGACAAAATCTAAAATGTACACACAAGGAGGCACATCAACAAAACAGCAAGTACCATAAAAATGCTGCTTAACTAAAAAAGGACAACATACTTTGATTTCTTTTCAACAAAGCAAATCATTGTTGGTAGCATGTTGGTGTTATTGTTTTACTCACAAAGCTGAGAACGTCTTTCGTGACTAGTGTCAAAGAAGTCAAGTATGACCAAATTGACCAGATGTTACAAAAGTAACAGAACAAAAGTTGTCGTTTCTCCTTTTTGCCCGTGTGCGTCCCAGTGGAACCCAGTGTGTCAGCCTGGCTGGAGTGGCAGGACAACAGGATGGTGGGTGTGTGCAAAGCTGTGGGAGGAAAACCCGCCGCCAGCATCGAGTGGAAGAACGCCGGGAACCGTTCGTCTGTGGAGAAGCTGAGCAGCTCCGATGGATTCTTTACCGTAGAAAGTCGCTTGGACCTCTCCGGGGGCGTGAACACGGACAACCTGACCTGCACTGTCCGACATCCATACTGGGAATCAGACAAAGACTTTGTACCAGAGCTCCGACGAGGTCTGTGAGGACGTTGTAGAGGAAAACCTACATGAACAAGCGGTTGTGTGTTTGCTTTGTATAGTTTTAGTACAACAGCCACAGATATTTCCTGACGATGTTGTTTCTGTCTCTTCCTAGGTCTTTTAATTCCTGTTTTCTGTCTGACGGCTGTGTTCGTCGTCGTATTTATAATAGGATTCTTTCTCTTCAACCGTAAGAAACTAAGAAAGTTGAGGTAAGAACTTTAATTGAATCAATACAATGAATGATATACAGGGTTTTGTGTGTGTGTGTGTGTGTGTGATTCAGTGTGTTTGCGTTCCATCACTTCACAGCTGTTGCCGTCCGTATCTCGCGCCGTCGAAACCGCCGCCGGTAGGTGATCTTTCCGTCGACATGCACTTTCCTGCGTCTTGTTTGTTCACTTGTCGTTTGACACGTGTGTGTTTTTCTCAGGCAGAAGACGTGGAGGAAGTGGAGCCGTATGCCAGCTACGTTCAGCGCGTCAACTCCATCTACAATTCTTGATCTGAAGATGAGATTCTCACTTCGGCTCTCACTGCGTGTGTGTGTGTGTGTGTGTGTGTGTGTGTGAGAGAAACTGACAGTCTGTCCTGATAAAAGCATCAGGGGCTTTACCCCACTCAACATTTCTAAACACAATGCCAGGGGGAGAGAGAGAGCTGCAGCTGACCGGGGCTGCAGGTCAGATCTGGAACGTTTCCATGACGACGAGCACACGGGAATTTATAATAATGTTTTCAGTGGGTTTTACATCAAATCAACACTACAGCACAGAAAAGAAGTGCAACACACTTTGAAACAAAAAAAAAACCTGAATAATTATTTCAGTGTTGTTTTCCACTGATGTCGTGGCCCCCCCCCACCAAGTCGGAGCGACTTTAACATCCTGAGCGCACCCAATAACCCGATAACATCGCAGCACTTCCTCTCACAAGTGTGAGGACCATCCGAGTAGATGGTGGCTCATCACTTTCACAATGACTGTACCAACTTGTGAGGAAACTGATACTGATAAGGAAATGGAAATCAGCTCGTTGGTGTCATCTGCCATCTAGTGGTGGACTGCAAGTGTCTGATACACTGATAATCTGCAGTTTGCATGTGTGTGTGTGTGTTGGTTTTCTCCAGGTACTCCGGCTTCCTCGTACCTCCAATAGCATGGCGGGTTTATCGGCTGCCCTAAAACGGCCCGTAGGTATGAATGTGTGTGTGTGTGTGGAGCCAGTGGGAGATGACGAACAAACAAAACCTACTATGATTACTGTGTTGTTTATTCGGCGGCAGCAGTGATTACATAAGTACAAGTTGAGTGACTCACTGACTGTTTTTATTCTTTTGTCAGTTTGCTCACCGAAAACGTCGTCGATTGCTGGAACGTCCATTCAGGAGATGATTGCAAAGTTGACTTGGGACGTAAACTAAAACAAATAACCAACTTTATCGGTTGGTAAATATCTGTCGTACACACGGTGGTGGTGTGAGTCACAGTCTGTCAGGTCGGTGTCCAGTTTTTAAAATGTTGCTTTTCATCAAGAAAATGATCACCAGTGGTGAAGTATCCTCCGACGGTTTTCTGTTTGAGATTGTTGCTCATGTGTATGCGTGCTAAAGGTCGCGTCCTTTAATGTGGTCAAATACAGTCAGATGTATCTACTTGTTACTGATTCAGAGCAGCTTGAAGATAATCAAGGTTTTACCTTTGTTACACTCAGCACTTTGGTACAAAACTTGGAGTCGTTTTTTGCATAAAAGTAAAAAAATAGTGTTGAATTCAAACAAACATGGGAAAACAAGGAAAAACGGCAACAACATATAATTCGAATACATTAATACATGTCGCGAGGACTTTAACCCATAAGCACATAATCGTCTGCACATTCGTCTGGAGACGAGCACTGAGGTCCAGGTTCGTGTGCGGCTGGAAAAACAACAATGGCGGCGTCGTGGTCAGCGGCCTCTGTGGCTCTCTCTGAACCTTTGGCACCACTGTGGTCAATGATGGCGTATGTGGCATCCTCATGAGGCTGCCAGGAAGTGGGGGAAAAGTTGTTACGCATAAATAACCATCGGTGCTGAATCAGCATGACTCAGAACCACAGCGTCAGACTTACTACAGATATGCACATTTCAGGAGGAAGCACCTTTGACTTTTTGTGAAACATTCAGACAGTGATGCAAATGTCAGTTTTGTGTGCCGACTTGTTATCGGAGCTTTGTTTATTCTCTGGTGCAGATTCCCCGGAGATAATAGACAACATGAATATGTAAAATACTTTTCTATGTGTACTTTTAATGCTGTAAACCATAAAAAGGTGGCCTGTTACCTTCCCTTCTCTTGTTTTTCCTGCCAATAAAACAAATAAAAACTGCATTTAGCGCAGTAGGAACGTATCGTCCCCTTGCGTCAACGACCCTTCACATTTAAATAAAACAAGATAAAATGATATTTGCAACAGCTGTGTTTCCTGGACAGCTACAGATGGCGTGGAGCGCAGCAACAGGAAACACAATCTGTCAGCGACTACAAGTGTCAGAGGCCGATACGACAGGATGTAGAACTCATCTCGACTCCAACTGTAACACATCTGCACTTAAAACCTTCCCTCGTTGCTGTGTGGGAGGAAATGCAGGAGCTGCTCGCGACCGTTAAAGAAGTACAAAAGTAAATCCCTCCCGCGACCAGAAGCAGCGGTTTAATGAGGGTCTGTACACAGCAGTGTCAGGAAAGCTTGTGAATTCGGTCACCACGGGGGGGGCAAGGCTTGTTACTCACCTTGAAATGCAGTTTTCCATCTTGTGCTGTGCGCTTTTGAGTGTTCACTAAGTCTAAGTGGGTGTCAGCGGCTGGTTAAGAACAACCCATCCCCTGACGCCACCGATGCTGCCTGTGAGACGTTCAAGGCCGGCTGTTTTTAAGGCCGGTGACTTCTGACATCACACACAAGTATTTGTGTCTGCAGCATCCATCCACTGCATCACAAACACAGTGATGACTGGTTCGGGCCAAAAACAAACAAGTGTAATAACAGCACCTCTGGGATTCACATTCAGAACAGCAAACATGGCTGAGCCTCTGTGTTGCCCAGAAGCCAGTTTCCAGTAGAATGACTAATCATACTTGTATCTACCATACAAGTCTTCGGTGTAGAATTTCTGCAAAAAAACCCACTGTCTATATCTTAAGTAATTTCATTATTAGGGTCAATGATTCTGAGTCTGAATTCATTGCAAAGATGTTGATGTGTCAAAGGGTTTTAAAAGGAGTTTGACAGCAGTCGGTGCTGATGCTGCCGTTAATTAAAAAAACTGACACATCTCATCGTTTGAAACAGTTGAGAACATGTATTCAACATTTACAAAAGTCATCAAATGCCTTACGATAGTCACTGAAATACAAACAACTACAAACAACAAACCCTACAAACAGGGTTACTTGTGGTAATTGCATTTCCAAAACAGCAGAAAAAGCTTTGATATTTGACGCTAGAGTGGATTGTGTGTCTGTGTCCGATGTGAAACCGATGCAGACGTCGTCCTGTGGTGGAATCGACAGCGGGAGTCATCACACAGCGGATAAATAATCAAACCGTCATTGGGAGCTACACAGTAGATCATACTACTTGATTACACTGGAGGGAGCTGTTGTAACAGGTCAAAGCATCTGAAGAACAGCTGTGTTAAACGTCATTTATTTATCATTTGTAACGTCATTTTATTATTTATGTGAGTTTTTAGTCCACGGGAGCTGCAGATGTGAGCCGGTGAGCTCCCTAGGATTCAGATCTGTCTGCATGACTGCGTGTCATTCATGACTGAACTCCGGCTGAACTCCAGCGCCACCTGACCACATTTACAACAAGGTAGAGGTCCATCTGTGCACGTTATTAGGCAAACCCAGGTCTCCTGACATGACGGACCTGCCAGATGCTTTAAATTTCACACAGAATCTGAACTGAGTGAGGGCGGAATCGGTAGAGGAACATGTTCCAGTGTGTGTTCTGGAATCCAGTCGGATAAATACGTATTAGCAGTGGTTGATTAGTCCAGAAGAAGACACGCTTCATGTCAATCAAGTATATACTGTATATATCATATACATCAGTATATCAACTATACGTCAAAGGCCCTGTGCTGTTTAAATTGCCAGCGATTAAAAAAAAAAAAAAACTCAAAGATTAAGAGACCTGTTGATTGTTTGTTTTTTTTTATTTGAATTTTGAATTGAAATCCCACATGTACCAGATGAATAAACTATGTTGTGCTGAATATCTTACTTGGCTGTTTGAAGAGTTTGAATCTGAAGAGAAAATGTCAGAACAGGTCACCAGAGTCAGGGAACCTCCAACAATGGTGTCTGCTAGTTACAGCCACCAAAACCTCTCTCTCTCTCTCTCTCTCTCTCTCTGGACAAAGGCCTGGTTCAGCTCTCCCAGGATGGAGAGTGTGGAGGCTGGTGTTCAGGCAGCGTCTGCAACGCCACTGATTAGATCTGAGAGAGAGATTAGATTTCTGAAGAACTGCAGCTCGAAAAACCCGCTGACAGGGTGCTACGACCCTGAGCGTGGATCGGGTGGATGACAAACCTGTCTTTCTGAAAACGGAATCTATTTTTACATTTAAAGTGACGCAATTGTGTCAACGTGAATCTAACCTGTGAGCTTCACAGTCACTTGTAAATGTTCATTCGTTCATTCGCTGGTCTTCTCCTCCTTACTCGGGTTAGGGTTCGGAAGAGGTCTGGGCTGACATGAACACATGTTTCTGTCATGTTCTAGAGCTTAAAGAAAAGTCGCCGCAAGGTTGAAACGAGTGTACGGTCAAGTCTGATCCATTTCTTCCACTTACTGTATGTACACTTACATACATATATTGTATATAACACAATGTTGCGTCAGCCCAGATGTGTGTGTACACCAGAGAGGAGAGATCAACAAAATGTGATGTGTGTGTGCGTACACATCGTGTGTGTGTGTTCTGCTCTGTGAGGTGCAGCGGCCCGCTCTGGCTGAAGATGAGAAAAACCAACATCTGGCAGCCAGGTTCCTACATCAGAGAGAAATTCTGCTTTTTTTCTCTGAACTGATGAAAGAGCTGCGCTGAAACAGCCATAAATGGATAAAGACGCATAAACCTTTTTGGGTTTTTTTATTACTCAGCTCATTGTATTTATTATCTTTGTTGGTAACAATGCCCCGTGTCATACGTTCTTCTGTCTTTTTTTTTTTAAATGGATCACAGACAATCCCGCTCTGGTCAGTGTCGTGGGCATTAAAGTGAAACCCAACAGAGAGCAGAGGAGATTAATGGGGGGGCGATATACACAGTGGCTGATGGAGCCAACGCCGAAGAAAGCTTCGATATGCAAGATTATTTCAGCATCAAGATAATGTTTCTGGACGCTCCTTTACACAAGCAAACATGATATATCGAAGGAGCCCATCTATATTGTGCCGTGTCTTCGGTGCAGATGTGATCCAGAGCTCACAGGGGTTTGGGTCAGGGACGGTCAGAGGTGCTCGCTTTCAGCTTCCCCCACCCCATCACAGTTGAGTGCACTTACTCAAACTCTCTCACGTCTGCAGAATAGACAATCAATGCATTCCTTCAAGAGGCGCCACACAGCACCGCTTCCTCAGGGAAACCTCTGGAGCTGTCTGACTGGAATGTGATCCTCTAGAACTATATGCACACACACACACACACACACACACACACACACACACACATTCGGACTCTTGAAGCTTTATGGTACGACACAAACAGGCATGGAATCACACAGAACAGTTTGCGTACAGTGTTACTCCAACTAGTACGCACCCCCCCCCTCAGAGTTCACATTAAGAGAAGAGATGTGGAGGCAGCAGAACTTCAGAGGTGAGTTACAGTGACAGTTACAGTGTAGCTGGGTTATTGATGGAGCACATAAAGGCACAGTGGTGTGTTAGGGACGTGTACTGAACGAGTAGACGCGAATGTCGCACAGTTGACGATCATGGACAGGATTGTATGACACATCCTGAAGACGAGAACATCCTCCTGTT
>CAAKHB010001374.1:107730-126789 GCA_901007665.1 Aeoliscus strigatus
TGTACCAAGATGATAGTGATGATGATGATGATGATGATGATGATGATGATGATGATGATGATGATGATGATGATGATGATGATGCAGTGAATTCTGCAAGCTTGGCTCAGATACCTCTTCCTTTCAGGCTCTGTTCTCGTCTGAAAGATTAATCAGCTGCAAGACAAAGAAAGCACAGAAAAAGAAGTCATCAGCGTCCTGATGTTTGGACTTTGGACCCATGTAAACCATCAAAAGGTCAAAGCCGTAAAGCTCCAACATATAAATATCAATCATAAGCTCCTCATAGGATTCTTAAGAAAAGTCTAGAAAAAGAAACATTAATAGAATAGAATAGAACAGAACATTAATATAATAATAAGTAAATAAGCAGATACAGACTGAGTGTAAATTGAAAATGTCCATAATTTCAGACACACTTTGTCTGGTTTGTTTTGATAACACTGTATAAAATACAAATTAATCTGGCCCATTGCTAGAAATAATTGTCTATTAATATTACGATAGTATTATTTTTAGGAGCCCTGATCAGGTGGCGTAGTGTCATCATTTCTGACCAGACAGATGTTCATTTGGTGTGCAGGACAAACAAACAGCACACAGAACTAGGAAAACACGTAAACAGTCCCTCACCCTCCTTCCGTAAGAAACACTTCCAAAGGCAGAAGCAGAGGGACATGACCAGCAGAGCTGCCACCGTGGTGACAGAGATCAGGATGGCCAGAGCCGTCCCGACTGAAAGGGACAAAGACAAGTGTGGATCTTAGAGCCCTGCAGAACCTACATGAAACAGGGTGAGTGCATGCTTTCGTCCTGCGGTCTGGACGGGACGTCTCCCCATGGTGGACTGATTTAGGATTTATTTGTTACAGACAAGTGTCACACTGTGTGTGCGCTCCATGACACCTTTACACCATTACACCACTGCTATTTAGCTGCATGAAACCAGATGTTAACACAGATGTTAAGAGATGTAAGGAGATGGGGTTTTTTAAGAATTTGTTGGCCTGTACAGGCTCAACCAGCCAGCCAAGACTGAAAACTGTATGTCTGACTATATTTACAAAGGCCCTTTTAACCCAGTAACGAATATTTCCTTTGTGACAGAAAAGCTCCCCGACATTTTAGAGAAAATAAAGGCCGGAAAGGGTGCGTTCACTGACACAAACCTACTTTTAGTGTTCATGGACACAGCAATCGCTGTCTCCAGCCCTTTGTGATGCACCAGGCATTTGACCGACACGTCTTTCAGCAGCCCCGATTGGACGGTCAGCGTGCTGACGACCAGCGTGGTGCCGTCGCCCTGGGGGAGCTGCGTGGTAACGGGGGCGCCCATGGTGCGGTTGTCTCGCTCCACGTTCCACACGATCTCCGCCGGCGGGCGCGACACAGAGGTGCAGTTGGCTTCAATCACACCTGGAGCGGTGGTCTTATAACTCACCTGAGGTTTGGGCAGCACTGGGAGACAGAAACACACACACACACACACACACACACACACACACACACACACATAGTTATTATACTTAGAGGCCTGAATGTTCTCTAAGTGTTTTTCCAAAATGAATTTGGGTGGAAACAGAGATGCTGGACGAGCCGCGGTACCAGAATTCCTCCACATTTCAGATCCATAAGTGAATCTTTGGCTGTTTTCAATTATCTGTTCCCGGAGGCCAAACGAGGAATGATGCACTGGAGCTAAGAATATTTTTCTTGGCACGAGCACGCTCGGCCACAGATATTTGGCCCTTGTAGTTTCAGCAGCTTCAGGGTGGTGAACCTCACTATCAGACCGGATTATATCCGATTTCTGGGATGGGTAAAACCACAACAGGAAAAATTCGGAAAACATTCCAGACCATAATGCCCTGCGAGCGGGGAGAAAGCTGCAGCGGAATCTGAAGGAATGTGAGATCTTATTGAAAATGAAATTGTGCTGCATGTCTTTACCTTGTACCAACATGTTATAATATTAAAGGTAGATAGTTATTTAAACAGGATTTCACGTCTTAGTCGACAGTAACCCAAACCCAAACCACATAAACGAGTTAATCCAACAGAAACATTTCATAATAACTCAAAAAACACATTTCAATTCGTACTACACTTTCTACTCTACTTGAACAATTCCATCTTATGTTTCTTTGTCTCCCTCACCACAATCGAACGTGAAACATCTTCTTACTGCATTTATTTTTCCAGACATTGAAGTCACGGTTTCCACGTTTGTCGCCCTTGAACAAACAAAGCAGCTTAATTCAGTGTGGAGGAAAGAGGTGAGACTGTTTCACGGCAGAGAGTGAAACCCGCTGGGAGAAGACGAGGCATCTGCAGGGGAACCGACCCGGTGTGTTTTTCATGCAGCCTGTGATTTTTATTGGTTCATGCTGCAAGAGAAGAATGCTTGAAGAATGTTTGAAGACTTTACTGCACCGCTCACAGGTGATTACCCTGACGTTACCCTGAGCAGAGAGAGGGCACAAAAAAAATGTAAAGTAATATTTCCCCTGAAAACACTGAGTAATGAACATGAATATTTTAATGCTCCACGCCGACCAGCTACGAGATGAAAATGCATGTACTGTACTGTAAAGGTCCATTTCAAACAAAAGCACATGTGTTTGTTGGTGCAAATGCGAGACAAAGCACAGAGGGAATCAGTGTCCGCGGCGAACACTGACACAGTCACACATCAGGACCTCTCGCCCTGCCTCCGTCACTCTTCCCGAGGGTTCATTCTCCACTCGCTCGCCTGTCTTGTGTGTTGACGAATCAGCCCACAGTTTATCTGTGCTGTATCATGAAAATATTAGCAGCTACATTCAGGGGGAAAAGATCAACATTCCTGTCTAAATCCAAGGCGTACCTCTCTTTCCCGCAGACGTTGAAGTCCTCTGTCGGAGCCCAAGTCTCTTCCAGTAACACAACCTGTTTGTTTTTTCATTATTCACTGACAACTACGGCGTCTGAAAGACTGATGTTTTCATCCGTCAGGGAGGTAAAGTATGTCAGTGCCTGGATTTACAATGGAAGTTTGATTTTCAGACATTTTTGGCAGCTTGTCTCTGAAAATAGCAGCTGGTCTGTTATTTCCATAAACACAATACATTTTTATGTATCGAGGTGAGGGAGCGATCAGCCAGAGACGTAAGCCATGTTTCCATCAGCGTGTCTAAGATATGTCGCATCGGAAAATAATGCCGGAAACGCCACAATTCACACGACTAATTACGCTCACTAATTCCGGGTTTTGGTTGATTTGAAAAAATGTTGATTCGCAAAACGGAAACATTGATGGTGGAAATGACCAAAATGATCAATTATTCCAACCACTTTTAGACGTAAACATACACAGATAGTGGTTACAATATGCAGTCGGGTGTTGACACACTAAATAGGATCAGAACTGACTCGGGGAACATCATGTTGTATTCGACATGACTTGAATTTAACAGCTCTGACCATGACTGTATTTAATGTTTACTGACGTTCAACTACACTGACAAGGAAGTTCACGAGTTGTGTTTCCCCCATCGATCCATTACAGTGAATGCCAACGTCTTTTATACAGTCTACGGTTCGTTCAATCCGTGCATGGCCAATTGACAAAGGACCATGAAATTTGGTAAATATCCCCGAGGGTCAGTTGATTCCCTGGCTTTTCTCATAGAATCCGTCTGTTTTACATAACTCACGGCCCCATGGGTTCCAGGTTTAACATAAATGCTGTTTCTGTCTGGGTGAAACTTGTCTAAATACGCAAAAGAAAACTCTTAGTCATAATGACTGGCTGACAAAATATACTTGCCATAGGTGGAAAGGCACACGGTGGAGCTCTTTGGCCCATGGTGATGTGTCTCATACAGGCAGGTGTAGCAGCCCTCATCCTGAATGGCCACTGGCTGGATGGTGAGCTTACTGCTGGACAGGGACGTACTGAGCCACACCCTCCCCTGGTACGGTGGCTCTATCATCGGGTCGCTCTGCTTGGTATAGGACGCTACATCTGTGGCGTCTCCTCGCGCAGAGGTGTAGATCCACGTGATCTGCTGCACCTTCTCCGGCAAACCGTAGGAGCAGGAAAGGGAGACCTTCTTGCCGCTCACTGACGTCTTGTTGCGGTCGGCAGTGACTGGCGCTGGGGGAGCAAAGGATGAGGACGCGTGAAAGACCGACATACCGACAGAAAGCCCTTCACGTAGGGAGGAAGCTGGAGAACCCGGAGGAAACCCAACCTCCCACGGCGAGAGCATGCAAACTCCACACAGAAGTGTTTTTTTAAAGTATTTTTTTTTTATTCAGCCATTTGTGTCATTGCTTCCCGCTACATTCACGCTAGCGTACTTTGGAGTATCGTGATTGTATCTAACTGTTCCTGAAAGCAATTTTCACTTGGTTCTTCGACCTGATGTGAAGAAGGAGCTGTGAAGGAGAAAACGTTGATTGGTTACTGAAAGTCGAGGAGTCGAGTCGCTGTCATTATGGTCATGACTCACTTCTGGCTTCCAGCCACAGAGCGAATGACGGCGTAATAACAGCAACATAGCTGTTTCCATCAACTTTCAGGAACCGATGGACATTTTCTTCTTCTCCCAGCTCCCTCTTCACACCAGGTAGAGGAACTGAGTGACACTTCTCAGCTTTCAGGAACTATTTCCCATTTCCAAATACTGACAGTACTTCTAAGTATGCTAGCGTGAATGTAGCACTGGGGATACTGTTGTTGATGTTAAAGGGTTAAAGACTCCTTCAATTTCTCTCTGCCTTCTTGATCATGCTGCCAGGACAATTTGAATATTTTCAGAAGTGTGAGGCACTTCAACACAAAGCGGCCACCGTAATGTGCAGCAGCTGTTTCTGGTTAGTGGGGTGAGCCGTTCCTTTCCCCTCTGCTCCACAGCTCTTTATTAAGACATGACCGGCTGAGCCACGACGGGCTCATCAGCTTGTGCTCAGAGGTGGCATCGGGGTAAAGGGCATTGCGTATTTTCATGTATCATCACCAAAATCCCCTCATAAACTTAATGTGCAGGTTGCTGGGTGGAGCCTCGGTCTAAATTCTGATGGTTGATTCCTGTGGCTAAATTCCGAGGCGCAACCGACGAGCATCCAAAATCATCAGCAAATAACGGAAAGTGGATTTAGGACTCCGCAAACAGCTACTTCATATTTAACAATAAAGGTCATGACTAGTTATCTTGAGTTTTTCGAACTTGAAAGTCCTAATTACTGAAGAAGGTCGAACAGGAACAGAGAAACAAACAGTCTCTAACATCTGATGGCATTAAGTCAAAAGATGAACTCACAGGTGACAGTGAGGCAGGTCATTCCTTTCTTTGAGCCGGAGGGGAGCATGTCGAAGATGCAGGTGTAGCATCCTTCGTCTCGGAAGCCCACCCTGCGGATGATGATAGCCGAGGTGTCCTTTGGAGATGTGCCGAGCTCCACGTGCTGCTGTCCGCTCACGCTGTCTCTCTGTCCAGGCAGGTAGCTCAGCAGGGTCTGGTTCTGGACATCTAGCCAACGGACCCGCCTCAGAGATTCACCTCGTTCCCTTGAAACGCTGCACGTCAACGTGAATGGCTTTTCCACTGCAGCGTCCACATGCTCTGGTGCTGTTACTCTGCCTGATACATGCATAAATATACTGTTCACATGATGATACACACCAAAAATCGACTTTCTTTTGAACTTGTCATATTTACCCTGCAGTTTTCCCACCATCAGTAGCAGAAAACACACCTGCAGACATTTCCTACAGGCCTGGACCCTCATCTTCATCATTGTTCATTTAACAGACAGCCACTGGAGAGATTTCAATTCACATGAACAAACTCCATCATCATGCATAGAAAACTGATCCGATGGTGATAGACACACTGTTGACCAGCATATTCCCTCCTAATTTCACTCCTACACCACATTACAATCTATTTCCATTTATCTCATATTCATACAATAACTGCCACAAAGCAATTACAATGATCACATGAACACCTACAGGCTCAAACTGTTTTGTGTTTGGAGTTAATTCTATCGTTAAAGCTGTTTTAAATCTTTAAAATCCTTAAAAAATCTTTAAAAACAACATTGTTTGTAAAGCACACTGAATTGCCTAATAGTACAGATAAACCTACCTAGACTAAATCTTCCAGAAAACTTTTCATCAGAGATTATTAAACATTTATACTCATTCTCTGCTTTCCAGATTATTCACTTTATATAGCCACTATACAGGAAACAGCATCTGACCAGAAGAAGAAGACGAAGAAGAAGAAATGGGGAAAAGGAGAAAAATGAGACTTTAAATCAGGTTACCTTAATTATCTGCTCTTCCCATTTACACTCCACGTTTACCATGAAATGAGTCCTTCAAAAAGGAGACACTGACCTGTGTTTGTGTCCTTACAGCCAACAGTTGACGGTGTTCTACCTCAGCAACATCTCACACCTAGCAGCTCTGTCCAGCATCACTCAGGCACAAAGAAGAAAGGATTTTTCCACATGCGGCTGTTCTCTATTGAGAGCTGCTGTTAAACACCCAGACCTCACTGACTGGACTGAAGGATTGGAACACACAGCGCCCTCTGCTGCTGTATTCCATCAGCTCTAACTCATGATAAGGTTCAATTCAAGTGTGAAAACATGACAAAAAGTTAAAAAGTAAAAAACGAAACAACAAAAGAAGAAGAAGGAAAAGGAATACTACTACTACTACTACTACTACTACTACTACTAATATAATAACAACAACAATAATGATGATGATGATGATGATGATGAATGGACGTATTTTAAAAAATACAGCAATTTTAGAACTAAATTACGTTGTTTAGAAGTTTAACGCTTATCCATGGGTAAAGATTGCGACTGGGTGACGTCATAGCCATGCGCCGGAAGTGGGTCTGTCGACTAATCTTCGTGACGTATTAACCGTCGTAATTTGAGCGCCGAGTAAGCAGTGGTCCAAGGAGTACTTCATCATGAGCTTAACAAATGTTTGGCATTCAGGGTTGACTGTTGTTTTCAGGTCGGCATGATCTGAAACAGTTTCCGCATCCTGCTGCAGCCGAGCGTCGATATTCCGGCGAATTAAAAACTGTTCAACGAGCGGCATCATGTCGTTTCTCTTGGACTCTGTCATCATGTTCACCTCACAGGTAAGACGAGCTGCTGAACTTTGTCAGACTAATGATGTCTGTTCCTTCATGTAAGAATATGAAGTTTCTAACCTTAGTGTTGCATTGTTTCTGGATGATTTCTTTGGTCCGATGCAGGTGCTGTTCTTTGGTTTCGGCTGGCTATTCTTTATGCGTCAACTTTTCAAAGATTATGAGGTAAAACTACAACCAGGTTTTTCCATTAACATGACCACTAGTACCTGAGGATTACCACAACTGTTTTGGCCAACATTGCAGTTGTTCAACACAAATATGTATTGTGAAAATGAAAATAAAATCCGTTAAAATGGCCCAGCACTGCTCCAAGTGTTCAGACAGATCTCTTAATGTCCCTTAATGTATAACAAACTGTGAATATTTAATAATTGGTTTTGTTGATCATGAAGTACATTCATATTTCAAAAGTTAAGCCTTTGGTCTCTCATAAATGTGTTTTTGGGTTTCGACAGGTGAGGCAGTATGTCGTTCAGGTGGTTTTCTCTGTCACCTTTGCTTTTTCCTGCACCATGTTTGAGCTCATCATCTTTGAGATACTAGGTGCCTTAAGTAGTAGGTAAGTACATTTTCTCTTGTTAGTATTGTGTCATTGATGCTAATGATCAGTGAGTAGTCAATAGTAGCTGCTGATTAATTCTGGATATCTTTTGTACAGTTCCAGGTATTTCCACTGGAAGCTGAATTTGTATGTGATCCTGCTGGTTCTGATCTTTGTGGTGCCTTTCTACATTGGATACTTTGTTGTTAGCAACATACGCCTGTGTAAGTATTGTTATATGAATATGAAATCATTACTGATGTTTCTTTATGCTCCTCGTCAAAGAGTTTTTTCTTTTTGCCTCTTTAGTGCAGAGACAGAGGCTTCTGTTTGCATGCATGGTGTGGTTTACCTTCATGTACTTCTTCTGGAAGTTGGGGGACCCATTTCCTATCCTCAGTCCAAAACACGGTGGGTTGTGATCCAGTTTAGGCCTGTCTGGCCCGTCCAGTCATGTCAATCTGTCATTATTTTGTTCCCTTAGGCATCCTGTCCATCGAGCAGCTCATCAGTCGTGTTGGCGTGATTGGAGTTACCCTCATGGCCCTGTTGTCGGGCTTTGGTGCTGTCAACTGCCCCTACACATACATGTCCTATTTCCTCAGGTGAGCTCAGCTCTGTGTTGGCTCTCACATGACCTCCACTAGTAAAAATAGTTATTCTACTTCTACATGTATCTCTATTTCTCTATTTAAATCACAACACAGGTGCTTTTTGTTTTTTGTTTTTTTACAGAAATGTAACAGATAGTGACATTCTTGCATTGGAGAGACGACTACTTCAAACTATGGACATGATTGTCAGTAAGAAGAAACGGTGGGTAAAAACACTTGACGACTAAAACAAGTGTCGAACTACTGGAAATGTTCAGTTTGTTAGTTGTTCTGGGGCCCAAAATATTCCATATATGGAAATCTGTGGACATTACAATGTTTACATCCAGTTATACCTAATATTGACATTGTGATTGTGCTTGTGTTTTATGTGCAGTATTGCAATGACACGGAGGCAGATGTACCAACGTGGGGAGGACCAGAACAAACAGACTGGATTCTGGGGAATGATCAAGAGTGTTACGTCCACACAGACAGGAAGCGAAAGTATCCTTCACGCTAATATTTAACAAGAGGTCATTCATAGATGTTACCTAGTAACGACATGCTTGTAACCCACATTGTTTGGAATTGTCTTCGGCCTTGACTTTTCCACCTAGACCTTTCTCTGATCCAGCAGGAGGTTGACGCCTTAGAGGAGCTGAGTCGACAGCTCTTTCTGGAGACGGTGGACCTGCAAGCCACCAAGGTAATGTGTGCTCTCCTGACACAAAATGGGAGGAGCTGATTGGCTTTTGCCTTTTCTCTGAAAAATGAAAAAAACAAAACAAACAAACGCAGAGAAGTAAGTGCAGGAAGCCTGTAATTATCTGGATGAAGCAGGTTTATCCGTTGCTGTCAGGACATGATTTCAGGGTGTAGATTAAAACCCATCAGACATTGTATCTGCTCACTACACCCACTTTATTGCCGTTTAATCTAATTAAGAATGAAACAAACCCTAATCACTAATTGTCTTCATCCTTATAGGAGCGAATAGAGTACTCAAAGACATTTCAAGGGAAATACTTCAACTTCCTTGGCTACTTCTTTTCCATCTACTGTGTTTGGAAAATATTCATGGTGAGTACAATCCTAGGATCCTTTTTTTTTTGAGTTTCATGTCCTTTCGATGTAATTAAAGTAACATTTTGTCTGTTGTGTCAATGACAGGCCACCATAAACATTGTGTTTGATCGGGTAGGAAAGACAGATCCAGTGACAAGGGGCATTGAAATAACGGTGAACTACTTGGGCATCGATTTTGATGTAAGTCCGTATTCTCTCACATCGAACATGTTGTACGATGACCTCCTGTGAAGATAACCAGAGACTAATTAACATCCTTGAGCCTGTGCAGCTGCATCAAACTTGGTCATTATATCTGGATCTATTCTACGCGTCCTCCCAGCTCCTAAAGCCTGATTACATGGGAATATAAATGTAGAAATGATGAAATGGAAATTGCAAGATGCCGTTGTCTTTCTGTCCTCCAATTCCCCACATTCTGCTCCTCTTCGATGTCCAGGTTAAGTTTTGGTCCCAACACATCTCCTTCATCTTGGTTGGAATCATCATCGTCACGTCCATCCGAGGCCTGCTCATCACCCTCACTAAGGTAAAACAGTCGCATGACGTCACATGATGATGACAAGGTCGTCAAGTCAATGAGTCGTCGGAAACTTCTCTTGTAGTTCTTTTACGCCATTTCAAGCAGCAAGTCGTCAAACGTCATCGTGCTGGTCCTCGCTCAGATCATGGTGGGTGTGTTTGTTCTACACTGTGTCGTACCCGGCTCGGGCCTGTGAATCACATCCCTTCCTCTGTGTGTGTGTGTGCCGTCAGGGGATGTATTTTGTGTCATCGGTCCTGCTGATGCGTATGAGTATGCCGCTGGAGTACCGCTCCATTGTGACAGAAGTGCTGGGCGAGCTGCAGTTTAACTTCTACCACCGCTGGTTTGACGTCATCTTCCTGGTCAGCGCCTTGTCCAGCATCCTCTTCCTCTATCTCGCCCATAAGCAGGCGCCAGAGAAGCACATGACCCTCTGATCTCCCACCCAAGTGAGACTTTGGACCAGTGGGGTGTTGATTTATGATCTGGACTTCAGAGACATGCAGATGTCACTGTTCTCTTGGGTATTAATTAGTTTATAATAATATGTGGGACTGTCTGTTCCTGAATCAGGAATGGCCGGACGCGAGGGTTGGGAATCTGCTCAAGTGGATGAAAGTGGATTCTTTTATCGTCTTTTCAGAGGTTTATTTGAGGCATTTAAATGTACTTTGCAGATGTGAGCGGGTTGTTCTGTGTGCTAATTATCATTCTCTGGGCCACGATGTCCTTTTATTAAGTGTGTCTTTACACTGGAGCTGTACTGATGATAGTACATCGCCTGCTTCCCCCCCACCGAGGGGAAAACTTTAAAAGAACCTATCAAAATGTCATTCATGCTCTCCATCCACTTTCAGCAAAACATTTCATTTCACACGGAACATTAAAAGAAAAAACAGTCCAACTTGATAATTCAGATGGTGTGTTCTCCTTTATTTATGTTTAAGGAATGTATTATATTGCATTTGGTAGGAATAAATTAAGGCAGCTGTCTTTATAGAGAGAACAACAATGACAGGACAACAACATTCAATATGCTATTAATCCCATTTAGATCCGAGTTAAAACCACCTTTGGGTAGAGGTTGGCTTAGATCAAGTTGGCAGGAACGAGATGAAAGCTGATCAGTGACCATCAGGTGTAACACAGGTACGTCTGTTCTGGTTCATGGGTAGAAAAGAATAGTAAGGGACATGGTTTTTGTTCTCAGTGCTCGCATACTGTCTCTGACAGGTACTAAATATGGAGATGGGAACTTGTGTCTGTTCTTGTCCTTTGCCCTTATTTGCTCTTTTATGATCCCAAATATGTGAAGCTCACAAAGGCCAAATGTTGGAAGAAGAGTGAAAGATCAGATTGTCAAAAGGCAAAATCCAGGTCCTCCAGGTGTCTTCAGAACCTCTGGTCGAAGCTGTCAAAGGACGAATGTGATGACACAGACGAGCTCTGTGAGAAGAGAAAAATCACAATTCATTCAGCATTTTTCTGTGGCAAAATATTTAGTTGATAGCATAAATATGGTTCTTATGGTTAAATCCACAATATTTATTCATACTGATTATTATTAATAATTATATTTTCAAAGTTTTCATTTCTTTTTATTTTACACTTTGAGACAGTTGAGTCAGATGTGGTCACAGTGGATCCCTGGTGTCTGGTACCTACACATAAATGCCAATACACAGTAATTCACACACTCAAGTAGAACCTGACATATTGCCATTGCCATTATTTGTGTTACGTCACCCAATAAGCATAATCTTGGCAAGAGAGAAATCTCTATCTCCAGAGCCTTCCCCAGGTGCTCTGTTGTTAAAAATCGGACCAAATTATTATCTTCATTATCACCCCGCTCACCCTCTCTCTTGCTGGTTCAGGAGTTTCGGGCCTGGATCTGTCTTCGTGTCTCAGCTCCATACTTGCCACTGTTATGTCGGCAGTGTGAACTTGAGCCTCGGACGTCTCTCCGAGGAGCAAGCGAGTGATGGTCACACCTCTCGCTTTTAGCTGGTCATAAACGCTCTTCTTAGCCACCAGCAATTCCAGCGAGTCGCCGCTGCTCCGAATCATCGCCACCACTTCTTCGTGGGTGCTCTGCTCCACATTCCTTCCGTTCACTTCCACCACAATGTCATTGTCTTCCAGACCCGCCCGGTCAGCTGCTCCGCCTTTCACCACCTGAAACATCCCAGCTCGTTACTAACAGTTTGGATGTTGAACGCTAACAACCAGAAAATGTAGATCGTAGGGAGTCGTACCTCTTTGATGTACTGACCATACACGCCCTGGACGCCGTTTAGGTGGAAGCCGTAGCCGCCTGTGGTCTTAATCATCTTACACAACTTCGGCTTGAGCTCCTCTTCCCTGTCGTGACCGTGTGCGGGCGGTTGGACTTGAGGTGAATTGATAGCCTCTGTGTAACTGGGTGGAGAAAAGGAATTCTTCCTCTCCTCCAAGAAAAGCATTGGAGACACGTTTCCCTATGTGGGGCACAACGTAACATGATCAACATGATCTGCACATTGAAACTGGAGATAAAAAAAACACATTTTTTTCAGTGGCATCACCTGCTTATACATCTGGTCGGTCTCCTTGTCCACCACGAGTAGGCAGCAGTTGTTGCCACTCTTCCTAATCCTGTCCACCACCTCCTCGTGGCTGCAGCTGTCCACCCCCTTGCCATCCACAGCCACCAACCTGTCCATGTCCTTCAGACCTCCTCTGTCTGCCGGACTACCTCTATCCACATCCTTGATGATGTGTCCTGCATGGTGTCAAGGGGCACCCTGTCAAAGAACAGCATCCCTCTGAGGCGTCCTTAAATGGATTTCGTCCTTACCTGCTTGATTGGGCTCCTCCCTGAGCAGGAACCCATATCCATCAGATCCTTTGGTCAAGTCGATGATGCGTGGCTTGAAGGGCAGGAACATCACCGTGGCTGAACTGCCTGTTGGCTTTATGTTCTTGCCCTGGTAGTCCTTGTCTGTTTCCTGGTCTACCAGAAGGAACATGAGGCTACTGGCTGCCTGCTTGAGCTTGTCCACGACTTGTTCATGAGCGTAGCTCTCTATGTTCTCCCCATTGACTTCCAGCAGACGGTCGTTAATTTTGACCCCAGCCCTTTCCGCCACCCCTCCTGGGACCACCTCAGCCATGAACACACCTTGCTGACCTGCAGATAATGTTACAGATGTTAGAGGGAGTTACAGTCCCAAGGGTTGAGCGTTTTTCGTAATAGCCCTAATAGGCAGCTTTTGGACAAATTGAATTCCCCCAGCCTGCCTCCTCAGCTCACCTTTGACAGAGCGAAGAGAAAAGCCGTAGCTGGATTCTGAGCTGGACTTGACCAGGTAGCACAGTTTAGGCTTTGGACCCTGCTTTGCCACCCCATTGGTGACTGGTGTGTTCTGAGGTCCAGAAAGGTTTACTCCCTGTGCCTTTGCCCGCTTGTACGAAGCTTCATCCAGGATATGGAAGGCAACGGACACCCCACCGTTTCTCACCATCTCCACCACCTTGCCCCAAACAAAACATAGTTGCAGAAGACGTGCATGTTCTTGGTCTTGGTGTGCTGTGGATCTAGTAAGGCCACATCCTACTTACCTCTGAATGGGGCACGCCGTCAACAAATGTTCCATTGACTCGAAGGATGCGGTCTCCATCTTTCATGCCAGCCAGTTCAGCTGGACCTCCCATTTCCAAGCAGCGCACCAGGTGACCTTCCTCGCCATGTTCTACCCTCAAGAAGAAGCCAAACGTCTGACCCGGCCTCTTGGTTATAGAAACCACGCGTGGCTTGTACCCCGTCATTTCCTATCGCAGAGGAGACATTTAACGAGACGTCATCAGGTTTTTATCTGCTAATCTCCTTTAAAACTGATGAGTCAAGTTTAATGGACGAACATCTGCTGTATCCAGTCATAAAAAATTGGTGAAATGAAACTCAGGGAGTACACAGAGATAAGCAAGAGAGGGGTATTTGTTCACGTTGGTATTCGGAATTCGTATTTTGCCTCCCTTCTTATCTGTCACTCCTGTCACATTTCGTCGGTGCATTTTTTTTTAATAGCAACCTTGAAGAAGACACCAAAGTGCTGATAATGTCAGATAAAAAGTTAATCTTCCATTCAGTGCTCATTCAGTGGCAGTTAATGTTTAATAGCAGGTGCAGCTACGTGTGGTAACACCTACTCTTAAAAAGACAGCTTGGACTTTGAATGCACTGTAACCAGTTATTAAACAGTTATAAATGACAAGGCGATGGCTGCGTTAGCAGTGTAATACGAGAGGTTATGCAAGACGTTCAGGGATCAAAATCAAACAAGACTCGACCTTATAATCAGTCACTTTTGCTGTGTTTGAATGCTCGGAACCTGCAAATACCATCAACAACTCAGGTAAACAAACTATGCTCACTGTCGTAAAAGACAGACCACTGATTAACATTGTGAACACCTGATGTCCAAGCACAGAAAGGAATGTGTGGTTGGAATCAGTTGTTGTTGCTGTTGCTAATGCCTTTTTTTTTTTTTTTTATCAAAGTCTGACCCAAAGACAACACGATATGTCTTGAATCTTGATTTGTTTTGGGGCTGCGTGACAGTGAGCTCCTGAGTTCCACTGACGAGCAGGTTGGCCCCTTCCATGGCAGCCGCCTTAACACTTTGTCAAGTATTTGGTGAAATACTCACCAGGGTAGTTCATGTTCAGTTCAACCAAATTCAATATGTTTTGGTTTGTGAAGGCCAAAATAATCCAATAACTCAAAAGAATTATAGGAAGGTCTGTGTTTCCCATTCTATTAATCATCTCACACGACTTCTTGTCCTTCTTGATACTTGAACTCTGTTTGATGCCAGATGTTGTTTGCAGGAACACCTTTCTACAGCTTTTGGATTGTCAATGCTCCGTATCGATCAGCTAAAACGCTGTACATAGAAATGAAACTCACCAGCTCGTCTCTGCTCGACGTCCCCGGTCCAAAGGCAGCGCTCACCTGCCGCTGCTTAAGTGTCATCCCCTGTATCCTCCACCCTTCCTCCTCCTCCTCCTCCTCTTCCCTCCCCCGCTGCCTCTCTCCTGGGGGACTTTGACAGGCCAAAGGTGAGCCTAAACGCTGAGTTATTTAACGGTGGCTCGTGTCAGGAATGCCTCAGGAGCCCAGGGCCTGTGCGTTGTGAAGGATGGCACCTTGGAGCTGATTGGTGGTCAAAGGTACATGACGCACGTGTCATGAGAGTCTGTGTGGTCAGAGCTGCGTCAAGGGTGGTGTTGAAATTAATTTGGACAAACCCCATTGCTTTTGCTGATCTTTAATATTTCGGCTTCATGTTATTTCTATTTATAAGGTTTATTCCTCATAATTATTATGTTTTTAATTATAAACCAAAACGAGGATGCACATTTGTCAGAATGACATTAACAACAAATGAAGAGATAATAAAAAAAATAAAAAAACTTAAATCTAGATGTCTGTGAGTGGATCCTGAGTTTGTTTTTAAAAATGTGCATGCATGTCTTCTCGGTTGCTGTCAGGGCCTCGGGAACGCTGTTTCACAGCTGTGGATGGTGGTGATAAGATCAAGGTGTGTTTTGTTTTAAAGTTCTGCTACCTCAGGATGGCTCTGATTAATGATAAATATTCTAGAACAAAAACACAAAAACAAAATTTGGAACAAAAATGACAAGGATTAAAATTAAAATGTTGCCAGCACAGAGATGTGAATCCGTGAGGTGTGTTTTCTTTTTTCTTCGTTGTTGCTGTGGTGTGTATCTATGGGAGCGTCTCTGTTTTAAAGATCAAGTTATGATGTCGCTCCTCTCAGTACGGGGCAAAGGTGACAAAAACTCAGCCAGTGCCAAGTGAAGTAAGTCTGAAGCAGAGAGAGTTGATTCATAACAGCTGCTCGTGACACGTCTACAGTGAAATTCTTACCTAACCCGACATCTAGAAGGGAGCTGCAGCTTTTTGGTCCAGCACTAGTAACAATGATGCCGTGTGTGTCCCCTCGCTCATCCTGCACATAAACAACACTGATTGAGAAACGGCCTCCGATGCCCTCCGTTCATTGGTCATCACCTCTGATGTAGTAAACGTGTCAACAGGCAGAAGGCAGCAGACACCAACACACTCAGTGAACTGCAACGCAACTGACGTTGTCTTGGAAACCAGAGGCCACTATTAGTTTTATTATTATTATTATTATTATTATTGTAGCTTTAATACCTTAAACACTAAATGTACCGTCCCCCCCCCCCCCCCACACACACACACACTTCATTTTATTTCCGCTTTCCTCTCTTGGCAGCAGCTGCTGTAAATGTCCCTCGATTCAGATTTGTTCACGCTGCACACCATCATGGGAGAACCTGTGCAGGTTTAGGCTCACCTCCATGATGACCCACTCACTGAATGTCTGAATGTTTAAAAACACTCTTGACGTCCAGGAGCTCCGGCCAGCGCCAAGAGCCGGACTCCTCTCCAGCTCCGCTTAGCACCGACGTTTCTCTCTATCTCTCGATCCATTACCGTCAGTCATCACGTTCTTTCCGTGACGTAGACCACCTGGACCGACGCTGACACTTGCCGTTCTGTGGTTTCCTGGAGCTGAAACTCTCTGGTTAGTGTTTACAGTAACACCCTGTACTGTGGCCGACGAAGACATTGGCTGTAAAATGTCTCCGAAGTGCTTGTCGTCACCGGCGGAGGAGCATCAGCAATCAAGCCGACATGCCAGCCTGTGATTACCGCTCTCAGCAGGGAGAACGAGTCTCTCTTCATCTTGATTGACATCCTCGCATGGGCTTGTTTATCTGGGCTAAGTGGCACATGACCTGCCCGAGCCAGCTAACGAGACCCGGGGAAGGATTGTTGGACTGCACACACACACACACACACACACACACAGAGCGTGGAGTGGTTTGAGTGTTTGGAGGCCAAGCAGACGGTCCCCTCTCTCCATAGCAGTGACAAGGCTCAGGGAGCAGCGACGTTTCAGCCCCCAATTGTACATGTGCAGCAGACGTGACGGGCACTTGATTACCTCGTGAAATCCAACGAACACACACGTGGAACCTGTCCGGGCTCATGGCGCCGTCAACAGCTAAACCTTCACATGAGCCTCAGGACAAAGATTCTGGACGATAGGATTATTCAGACAAATCACAGAATCAAAGCCCCCCACTGGTTCTTTACTCTCTTTAAGTTATTCGGTGCCTATTTTCCTGTCCCTAAAGCATGAAGCGCTCTGACATCACTGCAGTATGTCACATGACCTCAGAGGTCCACGGCGAGGTCAGGGTGTCCTCGCTCCCTCGTTTTTTTTTGTTTTTTTTTTAAGTCTGACGATTTGACAGATTGGAACTATAATTACGTGAGCTTATAATCAGTTTACGACACATTTTTATGGCTATAGAACTGAAAATATCAGTTCTCAGTCTGAAAATGTGGGAAAAATGCAATTATCAATAGTTAGAAATACTCCTTTTCTAAAACACAATGCCTTTTTAAAATAATAATAATCCAATTTTAAAAAGCCATTTGAAATCAAACTCACTTCCTCAAAAAATACTTGTTTAAATTCATCATACAAAGGACAGATGGACTCTGTCTCTGGTCACAGAGTGAACTCTGGCTCCTGGGTGTGTTCTGTTCAACGTATTCTTGTGCTCTATGTGTATTTTTCCTGAGAGTCCTTCATGTAGCTCATAGAAATCACCACTACAATGAAAAGCACTCGGCGAGCTCAGACCCCCCACCAGTCAGCTCATTTACACTCAGTGTCACTGTCCTCCATTCATTTGATCTCCTCTAATAAATTCATTTATCATCAGAACATGACTTTGTCACTAATGGTCAAATAGTTGTTAAAAAAAAAACATTAACAACCTTTTTACACAAGTCATGAGCTCCACTGTCTCTCTTTGTTCTTCATTTTCTTTTTTAGTTCAGTAGTAAACAATAAACAACCCTCCGTCCCTGGGTGGGCTCAAACCCACGACCTTTGTGTTAACAGACAGACCCACTAACCACTGGTTCACTGCTACTATTGTGGAGTTCTAGACACAGATGCTGACAATGAGGAAGAATCCTTCAACAGATTCCTGGATCCAGAAGGTTCCAGAACACCACCAACATTTAATCATCTGGTCCTGGTCCATTAGCAGCATTTACTCAACATTTCATTAAAATCCTTTAATCCTACTTTTTGAGTATTTTTGCTACCAGACAAATGGATAAACGCTGTCATAAACACACCCTCCTCAGCGGAGGTCAAAGGGCTTTGAGCCCGTTCGTACACTCCTTCGTCTGATTCCTCTCACACCGGACCAGCAGCCTGACCAACTTCCATCATTCTGGTAACCGTGGAGAATTCTGCCCGTAGCAACAGCATGTTCTCGTGTCTGACTGGCACCATGTTGTTTCTGTGTCTGATCCCATATCATCCATGAAATGTTGCTGGGTGAGCAATTAGCTGAGGAGATGACAGATGGAAATTGGACGATCACAGCCAGAGGCAGCGCGAAGAGGAAAAAGGACAAGTTATATTGACATTTCATTTGTTTCTTCAAGAGAGAACGGGCGAGAAACTAAAGATGATGATGGTTATCAACACCAGCAAAGGTGGAATGAGGGTTTTTTTTCCAGAAATTGACAAAACAATGAAAAAAATGAATATATGTCACATGTTTAGAGATGATAGCATCTCATGTTGATCTTCACTGAGTTCTCCTACAGCCACGTTAATTGGTCACACACGCACACACACCACATGATGGCGACAGTGAGCGTGTAAACTCACCAGGTGTTACAGCAGTCAGTGATCACGTGGTTTCATTGACACATTGAAAAGACTTCAGCAATCTGTAGTTCATCAGAGTGTGTGTGTGTGTGTGTGTGTGTGTGGGGGGGGGGGGGGGGTTCTGCCACTCAGACTCAGCTCTTCATTTGTTTCTGTCAAACTCTTTCTGATGAGTGACGTCCTCCACAATGACTATTATCTTCTAACAAATCACCAAATCACCCCAGAGCAGCAAGACACAATCAACTTGGTCTTGAAGAACCAAAGAAACTCTGTCACACACACTCTCTCTCTCTCTCTCACCCCCCCCCCCCCACACACACACCAACACCCA
>CAAKHB010001377.1:0-10660 GCA_901007665.1 Aeoliscus strigatus
CTACCAGTTAAGATAGTAATCATTTTGAAAGATTGTATTTTGTTATTTTGGTTGTTCTCACCCTGGGTTTGAAGATAAGATTTAGTTTTGCATGAGAATATTAGTTGTTGTTTTTTTGAGTGGGACATCAGTAGAAGCTATAATAGAGGAAAGCACTTTCTCTTATGTCCAGGTTTCCCTGCCAGAGTATAACAATGGGTATCAGGTCGGACAGGCAAATGTGCAGGCAGTCCGTTGTTCCTGATGCTGCTGTTCGACAATAATAGGACAACCCTTCCACTTCATCCCACACATCTCTGGCAGTGATAGGATCATCCAACTCATTAGAAGATATATATGGGAGACAAAGAACATGCCAGCCTCCTCATCCAGCTGGACTTAACAAGACAAAAAGTTACGCTCCAAAGATCTGGGAGAAAAAAAGGAGAACGCCAATGAGACTGTACAGCATTTCAGCTCTCTCTTGCGTTCAGTGTGAAGCTGGGCACAAAGAAATGTTACTCTGGTTTGATAGGTTCTTTAATATCGCCTTTTTTATGGCACCATCATGTAATCCACATCTACACACCCAAGGAGCAGCCAGAGAAGCAGAAAATGAAATCAATGCTGTGTCTCCTCACTGAGTGTTACTTCATTAGCATTACAGATATAAATTGGATTTATGAAAGGGATACAAGGAAAGGGCCAAAGACAGACGGGAGGCCACGGAACAGCTTTAGCAGTGTAAGATGGGAGGAAAATTTCCTCAAACATACAGCAGCAACTCAGCATTTGGAATTAATTCATTTCATTTATTTGCTATTTGGTTATAGTTGAATTTTAACCATCTTTCTTGGCTGAATCTGATAAGAAATGAAGCAGTTGGAAAATCGATGCCATGTAAAGAAGATGGCCTTCACTGACTGTTGGTCAACTACAAAAATACACATGACTGAATTGTCAGTTTTTATTTTCATTGCACACTCTGTGTGGTAAACCAGGATGTTTGTTTTTTTTCTGTTTCATAATACAGGGTAAAATAGTAGTAATAATGCTTCTTATCAGTTGTTTGGTAAACTGATTTTTCAATTGAGTGAAACTTTTTTACTATGTTCTTGGTATTGCTCCCTGTAAATGTTCATTGTTTATTAAATTACATTTTTTTTTCTAGATAAATAAATGTAGCAATGTATGTCTACTGCTATTTAACATTAGCCATAAACCATTGACACCTTCTCTGACTTTGCTAAAAATATACAGCCTCACAGATGCTGTGCACACATAGAGGCACATAAGCAAACGACATTGATTGCAATGGTGTGAGTGCCTGCTCCACACACAAAAAAAAGCGGTAGAAAGCTATAACACGGGAGAACAAAGAGAGGACTCGCACTGCAGCCACTGATAAACTGAGATTTGGTTCAAATTGATTCTTATGGTTTATTACATCTTACGTCAAATTAGTTTCAATGTGACCTTTTGAAAAGAACAAGAGCATCTTTCCGGCAAGGGTGTTTTATTGAAAATAATGGGCTCTGCTGAGACGTAATTTGCTAACATCTTGTAATGAACTCCTCATTCATTAGCGAGCAAGTCTTTTAGTACAACGAGGTACAAGCTATGGCTGCGCAGCACCTTTTAAAGGTTGACAGGTTAGAATCCCTCAGAAATGGCATACTCTCCATTCCATAGCTGAGGAAGCATTATGCCAAAGCAAACGACAGGTGACACAGTTGTTTGCTCACAGGATAACAATTGCTGTACCTGTCCCCTCTCATTTCTGAAGCACAGAGATTCCAAATTATTCATTGTGCACTCCCTTAGGAATCAAGAGCTAAGGGGAGAGGGGGGGTATGTAATTCAATTAGTACGACAGCACTGCACCAAAGAGAAACGGACAGATCCATCTCATTGAGACATTCAGGACAGGCAAGCCGGGTCTGTGGACACAAGAGGATGGCAGCACATCTGAGCACTGCTGGCTTGATTTAACGTTTTCTTTCACCCTTGAAAACACAGTGTAGGGGATGACCAGTAATATCTGTACCAGCACCATCAAGCTGTTGTCCCTAAAAATATCCCTTGCAATCTTGAAAAACCTTATCTGCACAAAGAGAGCTGAATGAGGAGGGCTTGCGGGCTCAGGCTCACAGAGAGCAAAGGAAGCCGCCTTACAAGACAAGCCAACCACATTCTAAGCAATGCCTCTGAGCTTGTGTCATGTGTCCAGGATCCTGCCTCCCACAGAAGTTGCATACAGATAGCCCTTTCAGAGCACAGCCTCCTCTGTTTGTCTCTTTGTCCCGTCTCCCTTTGTGGAATTTGTAAAGATCCATAAAGAGCAGAGCTGACATTTATCGCAGTAAATTATTTCATCTGATTCAAAATCGATAATTATTTTCCATAACCAATTTTCAAAGCATAGGGAAGTCTAATAAATATTTGGTTCCACACGTAAATGTCGTCTAAGACAACGTTGTACCTAAAGAGGCAACAGTGAATCAGTGGAGCACTAAGGAACCAGAGCACTTTGAACCCTGTGAGTCAGTGTGATGCAAAGGAGCTGCAGCTGTACCTAAGGGCTGAGACTATTACATGGCATTTACAGTAGTTATTGTGTTTTGCAGTTCTGTACATAAGGTAAGGAGGTGGTAGGGCAGGTCTAAGTCCTTCCACCTGACTTGGAAGCAAAGGTATTCATGAAATTGTTCCCCATTCCACCTCCTCTGTCTCTTACTGCCAGGAAGCAATGCTAAACAGCATGCTTACGACATGCTGTGTGTGCAACAAATGATTTTAAGACGCAGACAAAGGCACTTTTTGGCAGATAATACAGACAGATCCCATGTCCAAACTGCAAAGCTTGGAGGCAGCAAGGCTAGGGAGCTCCTCACCTTCTGGGCAGAGGATAAGTGTCAACAACAGTAAGCCGGCATGTACTCATATTTCAGAGGCATATTTTGTACGTGGCATTCGCTGTGTCACATGTGACACTATAGAGTTGTGAAAGCACACACTAGTTTTGATCAAAATAAAATAAAAGGTTGACTGCGGGCCATCGTGGACAACCTTGTCTTAACATATCCTGGTGTTGTTCACAATGAACTGTTATTTACAAGAGACTGTGACACAGTGTGTGTCCATGTTTGTTTGTGTGATAGCGAAAGAGATAAAAATGCTCTGATCCATGCCTGCTATGCCTGCTAGTCATCCTGAAATGCCAGGGAATTAGGTTCCGTGTGACTGCACAGTTCACATCCTTCATTAATCCAAATCAGCGGCATTCCCTTCACCTACTATACACCAACTGCGTTGACAAAAATTGGGGAAATGCTTGAGTATCTCATCCGGCCACAGTAGTACGCGCCACACTGAGAATGTTTTTCGCTGCTCTCATAAAGAAGGTGATGATGTGTAATGTGAGAATATCAAAGCACGTCAAAGCACATGGATCACAAGTCAGGTCAACTTAGGATAATTTTTGTATTATTCCAAACTAACCAAAAGGGGATTGCATCCACTCCACTGAACCTAAAAACAGTTATCAGCTATTTTCGAGGGAAAGTTAAATGCCCTCATGTTGCTCTGACTGTACATGCACATAGATTTTGTTGTCATCTACACCTTAAGTACTTAAGACACTTCCATTCACATCGCTATTACATGAGCGAGGAATTTGAAGAGGTTTTAAATCAAAGCTTCTACACCATTATTTCTCCTACGCAGTGCTTCTCTATCCAAGCAATGTTCCATCAACAGAACCAGTACAGATGTGCAAAAAGATACTCTTCGTTTCAACCGAGTTTAAGGGGACAGTGAGGAGCTGTAGATTAAATCTGATCTGAAATATGATGACCGTGTTGAACTGCTTTAGCGCCCTGAACATGTGCTTCAGCAGGTTGAACCACAGATTTGCCATAGGCAAGAAATACGAGAACACGAGGAAAGGCAAACAATCAAATGTGCATGTTACATCACAGGCTATTTTCGTTGATTGTCCCGGCAGCCATAGCTGCGAGTGTCTTTTTCCTTTCTACCCACAGAGGTCGGATGATGTGATAAGAACACCTGGGCTATACGTTACAGGAGCTGAATGGACGCTAACCTTTTGCTTCATTTTCTACTGTAACTTCCAATTCTCTGCAGTGTAATTATACACCGCAGCATTCAGGATCCACGCTGACAGATGCATCTTTTTTAGCAAGTTAAGATAATCCATCGTCACGTGCCGCACACAGTCACTAAAGTAGAGAGAATGATAACACATGCAGAGAGACGAGGTTCTATTAGAATCTGCTTCGAGAGGATTTCTCCCCAGTCTAGACGAAGCTGGTACAGGTAAAAGAAACTGAACACAATCATCAGTACTGATATGGCCGACAATGCATGAACCAGTATGAACCAGCAGGATTTAATGTAAGTTGTGTCTGATTTAATGGAAAATCTCCACCTTTGCTAATGATTCTGTACCATTAGGCCAGGTGACCTTATTCCCACAGTAACAATTTGTAATATATGGTGAACTCTATTTGAGAGGATCAGCATTAAGACTACAGACATGCCAGCACATTTATGAGAATAGATGACTTGAACAGTAAATTTGGATATTCCCTATTTTTTCCTCTGTGCACTACCACTGCTAATACTGGATTGAATGTTTTCCATGTAAGCAGTGGTGTTGTAGGCCACGTCTGTACCTCAAGTAATTAATCAGTACAGCTCTTTATATTGGAGGGTGTAAAGATGCATCAGTAATTAATATTATATTATAATATATTCATATAATATATAATATTATAAATATATCAATAAAACTATGTTCTTGTTTATCTGTGTTAATATGTGTTTATATGTGTTAATGTTAAAAGCAAAATGAGCAGAATGTGCCTTTACACAGATGGAACCATTCACGTTCAGTTGTCAAAAACTGCAAATCGCAGCAAAATGCACTGATCTGTGAAGGGGCGTGGGAGGGGGGGCGCTAAGGAAACATAATCATGAAGCTGAAGAGGACCCATGCTAATTATGAATTTCTCTGTTTGGAGCTAGGACAAAGATTTGGTATAATCAAGAGAATAAGTATTATCAAAACCAAACCTTGATTCTGTTTTAAGAAGTGCACCACGACATGTGATGGCCCTAAGGCAACTTCCTCTCCAAAAATAAGTATTGTCATCTGGCCGTAGCATAGTCCCCTTGCCCCTTACACAAGGTCAGTGCTTTGCTGATGAGGCCAATATACAAGGCTAAAGTAACACAATCACTTATTATTACATCCTTCAGCTGCTGAATGCACTACGCCTGAAATCATTTTGACAACCCAGTGTCAAAGGACTTCTTTGAGATTCAAGGTGCTGACATGACACAGCGTGTTCTCGTTGGGTCAGCAGAGCTTCACAACAGAGGATAACACTGATTTCCAGGCAGGAAAGTCCTTTTCCCTCAAGCAGTCACATCAATTAACCTTGATTAACCACTTCTTCTGTCAATCCCCCCCCAAAATAAGAGAGGACTTTGCTTCCTGTGTCTGAACAGTTGTGTTAACCTCTAAACCCCAAATTCATGATCAATTTAAAGGGGTTCCTTCAAAAACTGCTCAAGGTGCCATCATGTGATTCATGTCTTAACTGCGCTGCGGTGGTGGACTCCACCAGTCAGCTGTATTTGGATGGGATGTATCACTGATGTGGATCGATCTCAAGTGTCTCAGTCGTTAAGATTTCCGCCCCACTGTCATTGACCTCTGACTCCAGCATCGCTCCTGAGAGACTCCCTGCCAGAGGAGACCTCAGCATGCCGAAGGGAGGACACATCTCCTGTGGTTTTCCTCGTCTCTGTGGCATTGGACTGAAACAAACCCTTCCCAGTCAGGGAATAGTGTCTAAACTCATCACCAAAGTTATGGGCCATAATGCAGAAATCAAAATCAAAATTCACTTGATTCAAACAGCTAAAATATGCACTGTAATTACAGTGTATGAACACAATACAAAATGCATTGCATCCACCTGTGGTCAGTTGACATTCAAACATGTCAGAGACTAAAGAGCTTTGGTCTGCTCCTTTAGAAGCCCTCTTCCTTTCACGGGAAGGCAATCACATGGTCCTGTATGGATGTCACATGATCAGTATCGCTGATCATCAGTCTGCCTCAGGGATCCAGGGTCATGTTGCTGATCACTCCACTGTTTGTCTGATGAAACAAAACTGAACATGCAACAAAACGTGGTCAGTAAAATGAACTCCCATTCACGTCGTTCATTCGCCAATTAGTGATAATGTACTTTGCCCCGATTACATAAGTTTACAATCTAAATACTACAGCTGCTTTCATCAGATGTTAACCAGCTCATTTAGAACTCAAACACACACACACACACACACACACACACACACACACACACACATACACACACACACACACATAATTTTGCTTTAGTGGGGAAATAGACTAAAATGCATTCTTCAACTCTTGGCCTTGGCTAATCCCAAGTCATCTAAACTTAACCTTTGACCTAAATCACACACACACAAACACACACACACTGGCTGCTCAATAGATTAAAATGCTCATAAAATCATGTGCAATAACCAACTCACTGGACGTCCAGTTTTCTGATGAATGAGAATTATGAAAACAAACTGCACTTCTCTTTGCCCGCGTCTCATCGGTTTCAGCTAACAGCTGGTGCTCAGGGAAGCCTCACATTAGGCAGATATTTTTTAATGCTACTAACCCACTTTAGGACCTGTGTTCTGTGTGCAGCGAAGTCAAACCTGTTGTCGGACGGCTCAAAGGGGCATTTCGTTTGACCCGCTGATGAGTGGTGCCGCAGGCTGAGCAACTGCCATTGACCTGCTCCACACCATGCTTATGTCGACTGACCTACTTCTGGGGTCTGCTTACGCATCACCAGCGTGGCAGTTTAGGCCACATGTACAGTAAATACTTAGCGAGTAGTGGCTCAGCAACCACTTCCTGCTTTCCGATGCATGTGGTGAGCAAAGTACAGATTTGAATGATGTGAAGTTGCACATCAGCATGGAATCTCTACATTTATTTGCTGATGACAATCATAGAGTTGGAAATGCTCTATTACACAATGCAGGCTCAACAACATTGTGACCTGTGGATGCTCTGATACTTATTCGCCAATATCACGGCCAACATTGCCTCAATCAGACTTTCAGGCAATTTAATCTGACAATCTTTAATTACAAGTGAGACCTTAATCCCCGAGTGGAGAGGAATGTTTACTAATGATAAAGTATGCATCATTGTTCACACAAATCAAACGTCTATCTGCTATCAAGAGTTTGGATGGATGTGCAGGCAGCCAGCTTGTACATCTGACTCTTGTTGTATGGGAATAAAAGGGAGATCTGGAGGCGAGCCAGGCCCTAAAGAGGTTGTGATCACAGAGACAGCAGTGAGAAAACACATAGGACAGATCTATTTCAGTGGTAAAACATCGAACACAAAGGCTGGGTCACAGAGGAAGCATGGGGTGTGTTTTCTTTTCCACCTCCTACACACTCATGCATTAAATATGGTTCAACAGTCACACTCTCCAGTGACTCTCAAAAACCATAACTTCCCACCCTCGGACCGAACATTTCCTGAGGAATTCCGAGCAGGAATGTGTTCTTGATGACAGAGCAACTGCGACAGCTGAGAGGACAATTGCTTTGTAATGTAGAGGCCGTAAATAACTGCTTACCGTCGACATTTACTTACAAATCAGTTTGCTGATTGTGTTTCTGTCGAGTTTGGAAGCACACTAAGAGCACTTCAGCTGAGCAACCAGGACATTTCATGTTTGAGTCCTGTGTAAATTAGCTTGTACATTGGATATGTAAATAAAATTTGCTTACATAATAGAGGCAGAATAAATGCAATGTGCGGGAAAAGGCACCATTTCAACAGGGATTGGAGTTAATCACCACTGGAAAGTTAAACAAGGTTGGACAAGGTGAAATGCACAAAGCGATCGACATGACTCTGGCCAGCATAACCTTGAATCTTGTGAATAGCTCCTTGTGTCTGATGGAATAGTTAACCGTTATCAGCTGCTGCTGGCAGATGCATCCTGAGACATCACTGGTGCTGTGATCTAATTATATCTGCTTACTCTGTCTTTGGGATAGACTACAGGTTTCGTTGTAGATGCTCAGACTGGAAGTGTCTCTTTTTCTGGATAAAACATGGGTGTGCAAAGGCATCATACTGTGGAAGAAAAGCAGGTGCAATGTACAATACGGCAGACTCAAAATGAAATTGACTTGTGTTACCGTTGTGTCTGTCTTTATAAATGCAAGAGCAAACACATATATGCACAAATACAGCATCTGTTAAGGATAGCCCAAAGATAAACACATTAATCCCTCAGACAATCCAGCTCAACACCATCAAAGTTCCATTATAACATAAAATGTAAAACCCTTCCGGCAGTGTAATCTCTAGATTATTCTCTGTTGTCCAATTCATTCACTCTCAGACACTAATAACAAGTGATTTTGTTTCTTGGCCTCTTTAAAAAAGAAACGCACTTGAGCGTTAAAGATAAATATTTAAATCTGTCGAAAGGTTATCACTGGACTGAAGATAGGAATCAAAGCATGCTGACTAAGGATGCAACACTACCGCAAACTAGGGAAACATCAACTGACGAGGTAATTTAAAAGTAAATGGCTGCATTTCTTTTGCATCATTTCTTGCTTGAACGTGCTATGAGGAACAGGGTGTTTATCCTACAGCACCAGGGGGGAGTGCACTTGTAGAAAAAGTTGTCCCAGTAAAGATCAACCCTCAAGCGTTGACAGGAGGAGGACATGAGGAGTGAGGTCCTGAATCTCTCCTGAGTCTATCCTGAATCACAGCTGTCTGTGTCTTGCTGACACAGCTTTGTCTTCCCAGTTACGTCACGTGGGTAAAACAATGTCAGTTTGAAATGCCCCTCACTGCAGGAGTATCCTTGAATTGACCCTTCACATCCGGGCAGCCTCTCATAATACACACTCAGTCGCTCAGCACTGTCGTAGGGTGGGGTGATGTTTTCCATGTGGGTCATCGCAGTCAAGTAGATGAGTACGTCAAAGTAGGATGTAGGATGATGTGCAGCCATTGTGGTTTGGCACAGTCCACAAACATCAATGTATCTTCAAAAAACAACCACGAAAGCATATTAGGGGAATCTGTGGCCCCTTTAGCCCCGGAAGCCCCCACCACATCGCATCCACACTTCATTAAATATCTGTCTGCAAGTGCAGCACATAAGCATCTGTGCGATAAGGAGGCTGTGGGGAGGGGGGCACAACCTCTCTGCTGGTGTCTCACACTCACAACATGCACCCTTGAACTCTGAAACAAGCTGTCAGGGGAATAGAGGCGGAATCGGGATGCATAAACAGCATATTTCCTAATTACTAATGATTACTGAGCTGGTCCAACTAGACCAGATATGAGGATCCTCCACTCATTTTGGTCAACCCGCTGTCAGCCATCAGTGGTTGCATCCAGGCACGCCCACCACGCTCTCAATGTCAGCCTTGATGTGGAACCCGTCCACATATCCCAAGTAACTGCTCAGCACATTTCTTCGGAGGTTCAGTGAGGATGCTGGAGGTGGGCAGCGTTCCATTTAGCCCGTTCATGTTGCATAAAAAGCACGAAATGCCGCTTAACAACTTCACATGCGGCAACAAAACAAGTAGGTCAATGAAATATTCATCTCATCTGTCAATGTCAGCGGCACCGAGCCACATGTTCAATGGACAGGTTGAGAAGAACGCACCAGCTGAAGTAGATGGACCGATCCGGAGACGAGAAGTGAAGCACATCTCAGTTAGCGTGAGAATATCTGCAGTCGGCTGTGTGTGAAATGTTTCCAGCGCTCCTGCTGAGCCACGGAGCGGTCCGCTGCTCGGAGCCGAGGATCGACCACACGGAGGGAACAAAAAAAAAATTCAAATTAAAATAAAAAAAAACAAAAACAAAAAAAAAACAACAACCAAAGAAACAGCGGAATGAAGGTAGGATCCTACCTGATGTCTCGCTCGTCGTTACTGGATGCGAGCGAGCGAGCTCGGATGTTGGCGAGGCGACACACTCGCTCACACGCGCGCGCACACTCACACACACACACACACACACACACACACACACACACACACACACACACACTGACACTCACTCTCTCTTTCACACACACACACACACGCATACACACAGTACCACACAGCGCAGGCGGGTCAGTCTGCTGCTCTGCTCCGTCAGGCCCCTCCTCATCCAGCCAGCGCACAGCGCAGCGATGGCGGGGAGGAAAAACACAGCACATATCTGTGCCTTGGGGGGGTCAGTCTCTGCTCAGATGAGATGTTCTCAGCCTTAACAATGTATTGTCCATTATATGTATATATCCTCTGATAAACATGCAATGCAGAAATAGAACCTCAGTCAGTTCCTCAGTTACCATTGCAATGTCAGGTTGACGTTTTTTCAATAATAAACATAAATTAAACTAGTATTATCATCATTAGTAGTAGTATTAGTCGTAGTAATGGCAGTAGTGGTATTACACTTTGAACAACAGATCATCATGATAATACAATTGCTGTGTAACATTTCTTTTTTTACAATCGCATCACACGTCATTAAGTACCGTGTACAGCTGTTCAAGGT
>CAAKHB010001379.1:12010-28697 GCA_901007665.1 Aeoliscus strigatus
TGTAGACGCTCCGATTTAATGACTTGTCAGACCACGAGCGTTGGTCCTTGCCAAGGATGAACAAACAAAATCTTTCTTTCTTCACCACATCCCATTGTGGTGCAATGGTAAATTATATGCATGACTTATGCACACAAGCTTCACGTGGAATGACCCCAATTAAGCCAAATCCTCCAGGAGTGAAGCGTTTTGTCTCAGCTCTCAACCTGCTTACCCTGAGAATGAGCTCCCATCCTGTGGACACATCTCCTCTAATTAACCTCTGTCTACCGCTTTTCACTCCAACATCTGTTTAAAATTAGCAACCACCCACACAACACAGACATCCACTCTTTGAACTTGTTTGTACAGTGGATGGACACGACAAGGATTCTACAGGAGAATCATCATGGCATGTTTATGATGGTGTGATTTTATTTAAGTGGCTGTAGCATCAAAAGCTATACCTTTATTCAGTAAACTTGCTGTCAAGAGAGAAGTCAATTAGCAGCTCCTCAGTAGAAACATATATTTATATTTGTATAACATATATAGAAATATATATATATATATATATTTTTTTTTCATAACTGGAATATCAGCAATAACCCAGTTGCTCACGGCCATGTAAACACCCTTTAAAAAACCCAAATATGACCCCTGGGATTCTCTTTTTCTGACCCCAGTATTTGATCATGTATACGTCTATCGGGATCTCCCCTCAAAACAAACATGATCTGAATCTGGATAAAACTTTATTAGAACCTATGGTGAATGGATCCTGTATTTTTAGACACAGATGCTGAAAATGTCCCTATCTGACAGGAAGAATCCTTCAACAGATTCCTGGATCCAGACGGCTCCAGAACACCACCAACATCTAATCATCTGGTCCTGGTCCTTCAGCAGCATTCACTCAACACAGGACCTCCTTGGCGGAGGTAACCACTGTACAGTAATTCATCCCTGTCATACAGTAAAAGGTCTTATGTCTACCCGTTTATCTTTTGCCTCTTTGCCACTACTCTCCGTTCCAGCTGGTTCCAGACTCGTCCTCCTCCATCACAGTTCAGTTCCTCCTCGGTCTCGTCCAGTAAAGACTCCATGCGTTGATTTAAGTGAATCAGAACTGGACTGGAGCGTGACACCTGCTGCAAACCGACGGACTGGACACATGGCAGGAAAACAGAAGTGTCCCGTACCTCAAACTCCTCAGAAAACCCTTGGAGGTTGTTCTTGTAGAGTTCCATGATGTGTTTGACAAATTGCTTCACGGGAATGGCTTCCATGTCGTCTGTTGGAGACAAACGGTGCCGTTAGCAGACTCATCCGCGTTTGTGTTGGTGTCAATATGCACATGCAGGGAGTCAAAGCGGTTCCTAGGCTGCCGGCAGCAAATACAATGTTTCACTCTCTTCTAGAGCGAATCCAAAGAAAACGTAAAAGGCCCGTATGGTGTAACGTCGTAAAAAGACGGCATCTGTTTCATCTGAGTCCTTTCAGGTCTCCATGAGGCTGGTCTCCACCGTGCCGGGGCCCCAGCTGTCATCGCTGTGGATGCTGGCCAGCGTCGTTACTGCGCGTCTTCCCTTGCAGCTGAGGCCTTCAGGGCCTTCTCTTACATGCCTCAGCGGTTACAACCTGAACGCCATTCGGGGTCTGGTAATTAAAGCAAAAGCACCTTTCTGCTCGGCGGAGACACAAAAGCTGCAGCTGATTCTAAATTCACACGTCTAAAGATGGAAATGACAGAACAACGTCAATGCAGGCATCAGCTGTGGTATCACAGAGTGAAGTGAGGACAGGCTGCATATTCACATGCTAATCATCTTCAACTGTGCAAATATGCAGACACGTGGTAACAAAGCAAACCATTTGTTCAGAAGTGATGGGGACCTGCATGCTTCCTGAAGACACACACTTCAAATCTGCTTGTCTTTGTCCTTACAAAGAAACGTGTTCAACTGGTTCAACTGGAAAGAAGACATGGAGCTTCACCTGGGATTGGGATAAATGGAATGTTGTCATTGGCTACGACCCGTGGCGAGCTGCTCTCCTCCACATAGAAGTGAGCAGTCTGGAAAAATCTCCTGCAGGGAGAAGAGAAAAAGGAGAATGTTTATGCAGCAGTAAAGACTTTGAGGGAGTTGTGATCCTGTTGTCCACAGGTCTGGTGTGTGTTGACGACGACGACCCAGAGATGGAAGATCGCTGCTGGTACGCGATCCTGACTGCAGCAGGTCAGGTCGGCCGCACGCACTGACAACGCTACACACGTTGGATTCTATTCTGTCAGAAGAATATCAACCAAAAGCTCTGACTGAACTTCTGTTTCACCACAATTCACGCTGATCTGAGACATTTGACAGACATCTGTGGTGTGTTCATGACGCGTGAAACACTTGAAAACATCACTGCTAATATCCTCTGAAAACAAAAGTAAAACCAAAGAAGAAAAAAACAGTCAAGTTGTTCCTTTTCAAAAGCACACACACACCCACACACACACCCACTAATGAAAAGGCAGAGGCTGTCTGTGGATCCTGAGTTCATCCTACCTGTACTTGATGCAGATTAGGGAGCAGACGCCAGTCATGGTGAGAGGGTCGGAACCAAAACAGAGAATGAGGAGAGAAAGACTAGGGAGGATGGAGGGGAAGGGAGAGGGGGGAGGGGTAAGGGGCCTGGGGTGAACTAACCAGCTCCTCCTCCTGCCTTTGGGGTGATAGAAACCTGGAGTCTGTTGACCACTGACATGTGGGGGGTGTTGTTCTTGGTTCAACATCTGGGCGTGGGAGCCTCAGAGCCCTCCAGATGTGTACTGGAGTACTGAATGGAGGTGTCGCTCCCTCCCAGAGCAGGACGAGCTCTCATCATGCTCTCTCCACCCGTTGTGTTCTCTTTATTACTAGTCAGTGCTGTACCAACCAACTCCTTTTATGAACTTTTTGAAAGTGAAATTCCAACCACAGACATACAAAAGCAAACAGCAGCGGATGCTGGAGCTGAGGAAACAGCCATGAGTGATATTCATGTCTCATTAACACCCCACGTGTATTGCCGGCTCTGATGGTGTAATTACTGGAAGCGAGCAGCAGATGAAGACACAGCTGGGACCCTCTAGCACAGGAGCCGGGAGGGGGTGGACCTGATGTGTCTCTGCCAGAGACAGCAGGAGTCAGACAGACCTTTGGTCCACACCTATGCCCCTCTTTCCTGATCCGATGACATCATAGCCCCATTATCAACACCAACGGTGGATCACAGTGCTGCATTGCTGCAGGGTCTGCTGGCCATGATGTGTCTGTTTGTCCGTCCTTACATACGTCTCCTATTCTTTGTTTACATCACACGTTCTACAGACCTGGTATGTAGTCAGCCTGTGACCAGAAAATCCAGACACACAACTCCCATGTAGATGTAGGGGTGGGGTTGATGACACCATCTGACTGTCGGACAGGAGTGATTCTGTGTCGTTAACACCTCTCACCTCCAATAGATCATTACAATCAGCAGCATTATGAGGCAGAGCAGGGTGAGGGCAGACACCACCACCAGGGGGACGATCCACACCATCCTGCCAATCCCTGGCTGAAGGGTTCGGGTCACGTTGGACAAAACGGTCCCGTCTGAAACAGAGAGAGGATATTTTATAAGGTGACAATGCCATCTTCTGTCTTTCAAATCATCCCACTGGCTGATGGCTTGTTGTGAGCACAGAGGCTCCATGTTCTGGTGTCAAACAGGAACAGACCGTTTCAGTCCTAAACTACAAACATCAAACACTGTGAATTCTTCTCCAATTCTTCAACGCTGGTGGTACAGGGGCTCCAGAGGGACCGGGCCCCCGGGAAGGAGCCCCCGAAGAAGGCTCGACTACGCTGCTGACGTCATTGTCTTCAGTCGTGTTCGAGTATCTCTCGCGTACCTCTACCTCCTCAACCTGGTTTTTACACATTCAACAGACGTTCTAGACCGCGTCCTCTCGTCTCCTCACCGGTATGGACAGAAAACGGCATCAGACCCTTGTCGTCGTCATGGACCCCCGGAGACACCGTGGAGCTCTGGGGAATCTGCATCACGCTGTTGTTCCGTGGCTCCTGAGTGGAGACTGCAGTTCCAAGGGTGGGTGTTCCGATCAGGTGGGGGTCCCCGGTGCTGGCAGGCACTGTGCTGCCTGTGACGGTGGGCTTCTCCTTGGCCGTGGAGGCGGGGGTGGGCTTTGAAGGCTCTTTGGCCATGGTGCTGTTGGTTTGCTCTTCCTCATGATCAGGTGTTGTCTTGTTCTTTTTCTTCTCCTGTTCATCTCCGTCTTCCTGCTCTCCTTCTCTCTCGCCCTCGCCCCCCTTTTCCTCCTCTGCCCCCTCCCTACCAGCAGCCTGGTCCTCCCCAGATGGGACGTCGGATGCCTCTGGTCCTCGTGCCGGTGCTTGCTCTGTGCTGGACTTTGCAGGTGGGAGGGGGGGATGGGTGGGGTTGCGTGTGGTTTGAGGCGCCTGTGTGGGCCAAACAGATATGGGCAAAGAAGACATGACCCCCCCGCCAACCCCCAAGCCCGCCAGTAAGCTGCTGGTCACCACCGAAGCCACTGTGGCCTGGCTGCCACTGGAGGAGGGACCCATTCCTGTAGCCATGGAGACGATGGAGAAGTGGATGCCAGAGGACGTCCACGTTGAAGAACCAGAGCTTATTGGTGCCATGTCTGCCGAGGACACTGGTGATATGGTGGGCTAGGAGGGGGAGAGGACCGGGTTAACCACTAGAACCATGTCCCACTGCCACCTGCTGGTCAACTCACCATCCCTGTCTTCACAATGCGAGAACCTTCAAATATTCTTGTTGTATTTGCTAGAAAAAAAAAGACAGGTTAGACGATAGACAGGAACAATACAACATACACATCAAGTATTTGACAATCAGCTACCTCTGAACAGCAGTGTTTGGCTGAAATCACTGCGCAGATCCTGGCGGCAGACGGCCTGCACCCTGAAGAGGTATAAAACATCTGGGGACATGTTGGTGATGACGGCTTTCTGCAAGGAACAATACACACACAATAATGTGTAAACAACTGTTTCAGCTGCTCTGTTTGTGTTCTTTAAGTTACTAGATGTGTCTCAACTCTCATACTTACGTCCTTACTCGTGAGGGGCGCACATTTCGACAGGGTCGTACTGTCTCAAACCAAAACTTACTGCCAAAACGCTTGCTGCTGAATGTTTCCAACACATCGACCTCTGACCTCACATCTTAAACCTCAATCTACAGTGAAGACGACAATTTATCACACACAAGAACCAAACGTATCCACAACGTCAGTGACTGGAAATGGGCTGTGAGCTAACGTTAGCATTGGCCCGGTGCCATCGGTAGATGATGTCCACCATGTTTCTGTTTGTCCACCGCCGTCTCCAGAAGTCAAAGGCTGTCATTTCTCCGTCACTAAGATGGAGGACGTGGAGGGTGAAAGTGTCCATGGATCCACTGAACGTTTCAACAGGTTGAGTGAACATAGTTCACTACATTTTCACAAACTCATTCAGTGTGAACATACCTGTGTACTCAAATACTACATTTAAGTACAGAAGTATGTGTTTTGAGACACAGCACAGTCCATGAGTTTGTAGTTCAGTCATATATACAAGCATTCCTTGACATCCCCCTCCTCAAAAATGTATCATAGAAATAACTAAAACAGAGATGATACTGCTTTCACACAACATATCACAATTGAATATGTATGTGTGTGTGTTTGAGAAAGAGAGAGAGAGAGAGAGACAGGCATCTATGTCTTCGATAGGCATGGACAGAGTCTTGGATGTACCAACAACTACGTGCTGACTTCATCCTAATGTATCCGTTCCCAAACCCACAGTGACCGACCGACCGACCCCGTATCTGAAGCCACGGATTCTGTTTTCTTTACTCACCATGCTCTGATCTCCAGTCTTGGTGAATGTTTTTTCATCAGCAACATCACGTTTCACCCAGCTGTAGGAAACCCTGTAGCTGGTGATCGGCGGCGTGTAGACCGTCAGGGGCCGTTCCCAGGTCACCGTCAGCGCCGTCTGGTTGAGCGGCTGGATCTGCATGTTCACAGGAGCACTGCTGCACACTGAAGATGAGAGAAAAACAAAAGAAAACAAATAAAAGGCAGTGTTACGAGATTTCTGAGCTCAATGTAGCTGAGTGCTGTAACACTGTGATGTATTTGTGAGGCTGACTTTAACTAAGAATAGACTCTGGATGTGACATCACTCAAAGCCATTTCTACATGAGACCTCCAGACAAACTGAAGGAACGAAATAACACTCAACCAAAAAAATTAGTTTATTAATTTATTATTCATGAATTAGAAAGAAATTTACCTGCAGGCTGAACTGGGGTCACTAGATGGTCAGGAAATAATTCACTTCTAAATGAATTACCATCTTTCCTGAAAATTGATTAATTGTTTAGTCTGTGGTGGAAATGAAGGCTTCTAAGATGGAGTTCTTTTTCAAGCTGATTATTGTTGGGTTAAAGACAGATCAAGGTATTTAAAGGCTTGTCACTTCAAATTTCACACCTCGTTTCAGCAGTTGCTGCCATTTGACAGCTTTACACGTTCTAGTTATCTGCAGCCCCACTGGACATGTATGTCGAACAAGCTCTTAAATAAATGAGCTGGGGATACAGCTACTTCCTTGTCTGTACAACTTCCAGCAGGACAAATGAAGAGGAAGAAAAGGGACCAGCCTGCAGGTGGCAGTGTAGGCTGCAACATGAGCTGGTACACAGGGCTCTGAAAGTCAGCAGCATCAGAAGACAACTGAAAGTAATGAACTGCACACAGGACTTCTGCCAAATTGAAAATGTCGATGTGAACACAGCGGAGCTGTGGTGCAAAATGAAGCACCGTCATATCAGAAATGGAGACATGGTGGAAAACGGGGGTCATTATATGAATGAATGAAGACCGCACCAAACAAATGCCCAAACAGGCTTCCAAGACACAAAAAGAAACAAAGCAGAAACCAGACGATGAACCGACTCCACACGCATTCCCCACCTGCTGTAGATAGGTTCACACTATCTAGGTTTATACTGGAATGCATGTACATGTAGATCCTGACACGACTTCAGATTATTTGTAAACGTTTATTTCATCATCTCATGATGTTCAGCAGACTGACAGAGACGTCAAACTGACACAGCCCATACGTCCAACCAATCTCACCATCGTCTTTGGATTTCTCCAGTTACCAGTGTTTACTTCAATTAACACAACTGAAAGTGAATGGATCTTGTTACCGCAGCAACCTTTTCCATCACAAGTCACCTCTAAGACACCTGCTTTAACTCCTAATGCCACATCCTTTACGTAGACTGTCACCTGAGCAGGACACAAACATCACCTGAACACCAGAGTACTGAACCAACCGTTTATACACAGAGAGCCACACAATGACTTTAGTGCTTTCTAGAAACTTCCATTAACCTTTGCTTTAGTAAATCTCTCTGAGCCTTGGAAACAAAAACAGTCGGGGGAGAGTCCAAAAAACAACAAAAACCATTTTGCTCATCAACAGGGTAATTCTGAAAAATTAGCTCCGCACAACTTCTAGAATACTGAGGCGCCCATTGACACCACCTAACAAAAGGCTCTAATTAAGACGGAACAATACCATACTTATCACAGAATGAAAACAACAACAAACATCAGCTGTTTAACGTCAACTTCATCTCTGTCAAATCTGTCAGGACACATTGAGCCTCCAAGGTGAAATATGTGTTGATGTACGGCGATGGCTGGGAACTTTACCTACTGAGGCTACCACACTGAATAACTGCTGTGATACAAATGTCAATTGGCAGGATTCTGTGTCTGCATAACCACCTCTGGACAGAGTACAGATATGTACATTCCCTTTTTTTATAGATTAAAAGATAAACCCTTCATAAATATTACTCATCATTTTACAAAAGATCAATGAATGTGGAGCACAGAGATCTTTTGCATCTCGACCACTTTCATGACTTAAAGGGACACCAACGAAAACATTTCTCTTTCAACATGAATAAGCAATGCTGTGATTTACTGTGTGCTGATAATAATCCTTGACAGAGACGGACATTGTTTACTCACAGGTCCTCTCATTAAATATGTATTTAACATAGTAAAAGATATGAGACACAAAGGGAGGATGAGCCAGAGGGGGGAAAGGTGTGTGTGTGTGCCTGCGTGTGTGCAACAAAAGCAATTTCACAACTTAATTTGTATGAATCCATTTTAGCAGTGCCACGTTAATGGTGATTGCTGATCAGCCTTGTTTCCCAGCTCCAAGCTCTCACACATACCCGTCAATTGTCTCTAGTTAACATTTAACATCTAACTTCTCAGAGGCTACTGTTGAAATGCAAAATATCGAGTCAAAGTGATGATGTTTGGGTTTTCTCAACTTGTTGACCCTAGTCATGGTCAATAACATTAGAAAAAAGTTGAGAACACTCAAAATCCCATTGCATCATGTTGACTTGATATTTTACGTTTTCTCAGTGTTCTTTTTTACAGTGTACTGTATGTACCTGTGTTGTGATATGTGATATTTGATTTCATCAAACCCACGTCACTTCCTGTCGTTCAGTCACACATTTGGTGCTCTGCACTCAAACCTGTGGCCTCAGTAGTCCCGAGTCCAGCATTTGAAAGGGGAAGCATGGTGCAGGTAGGGGCGTGGCCTCCAGGGGGCCTGGCAGCAGTGCACCTGCAGTGGGTAGTGCGCTATGTGCAGTGATGGAGCATCATATTATCAAATGCACCTCCATGCAATATGTGTGTCACAGTCAAGATAGTGGTGAAATGGATTTACCTACACTTTACTATGCTGTCCTCTAGTTTTTAAAGTACTTTTAATTTCTCTGTAAGGGATCACCTTCAATTTTTTTAATTCAAGGTTAATGCACATTTTTTTCTGTTAATTCCAAGAAATGTCCATTAACTATCATGGAAAGTTTTCAACTTTGAATATTCCCGATAGGTTACAACCCTACTGTTCCACAATACAGGTCTTCATACATATTCATTAACCTTCACATTACTGGGTAAGAAAATTTGTTATGTACCATCTCCTTAAATCTCCCACTGGAATCTAAGCTCCTATGGAGATGGGCTTTCCTTGGGGGGAGTAATGGCAGCCAAGATGTGTCAGAGTCCGAACTCAGTCTATGAATGCGATCTATGTCTGTCTCTTCATTTGTACCATTTTAGGGCCCATTGGTGGAGTAATAACAGGTCAACAGGGGACGTTGGCCTGTCGTCTTCAATGGATATTGATACTGATTACATCTGAAATCAGATATATGAACCGTTTCCTTAGAACAATTCCTTCTCTGAGTGGAGATTTGGAAACTCCTTCCCATGCTGTTTGATTTGTCCATCACACATTATAGACCAAATTACAAAATGGTTTTGCCAAATGCACGAGTTTGGTTAGAAATGTGCTGGGTACAGAGCCGCCAAATCCCCTCCTACCGTGAAAAGTGGTGAACCCCCCCCCCCCCCCACCACCACCACCACCACACACATGCTGCACGCTGAAAATCGTTTTAGAAATTTCAGCCCTGAATGTTGGAGATGAACGTGTGTTTTAACATGATCTAGGTATTTTGAACTGACCAGCTCCGATCCACCAAAGATCGCTCAGGTCTCGCTCAGGTTCAGTGCATCAGTCCATCATCTGACAGTGAATCAGTCCGTCAGTGATCACTTCCTGCTCCGTCTGTGACAAACACCTACTCGAGCACCATGAATGCACGGACTCCACTATGGTGGGTGAGTATAAAATGATTCTTGATGAAAAGTGGTGGGCACGTGCCCCCTCCCCCCACCCCCAATTGACGCCTATGGCCAAATGAACTGTTCTGTTTTGGATTACATTTTTAATTGGACAATTAACTTGCTATGCCATTCCATTTCATGCAACGTTAATTACACCACCAGCACCCGGGAATTCTTTCAAATCAATTAACACTGCTTTGGTCAAATGTTGTTTTGTTTTACTACGTCTTCCATACTATTACAGTAGCCAGCATGCATGGGAGACAGAGAATCACACATGAATCAATCACACACACATACACAGAACAGACAGAGAGGAAGACAGTGGAGAGAGTCCACAAAGTCCAAACTAATACAGCGGCAGTAAAAAAAGGCAATCAATAATTCTGATCAAGATTTGAGTTCAAATGACCTTTTTTGTGCTTCATGTCCCTCATACAGACTCTTTAAAGGAATCCTAGGTGAGTCCTCAGCACCTTTTCCAGGCTGTGCCAGCAACCATTTAAGTCTCAGCTAATTCTATTATGCTCTGTTGGGTACTATTATTGTGAAAGTCCAGAAGTGTCTGTTGCTGTTCTTGTATGGAAGAGTTGTTGTGTGTCATGGTAGCAGAGGATGGTTAGCGACTATCGAGTCCTGCCAGGCTGTGACAAAGGGATGTCGGTCAATGAAGTTGCCTTTCGGACCGCGTTATGGAGCTGGAAAAAGGCCAGGAAGCACTTCCTGTGGTTTTGGCGCTGATGGGAGAGCGTGAAGGAAAGATGGCAATGGAAGTAGCAGTGATTGACTTGAATACAGACTCTGGTGTGGACACACGACTGGCACACGACTCGACCACTTGGTTCTGAATTGACAAGTTTCTGCAAGTAACATGGGAATAAACCAAGAAACTGCATATCTGACTAAAAAGAGAAACCAAAGAGGCAGGTCACCACAAAACACCACTGCCTGGCACAAATCCACTGGAGAGCTACTACCGCAGATTGATCCACATTCCACTGGACAGTCGAGTCACACTGACAGAAGAGACTAACACATAGGAGGTTGAGGGATGTAACTCACTTTGTACACCAAAGATTCTCTCACCGAAGAAGAGTGTGTTGGTTCAGCAATCACTGACACAGCATGCACAAGGGATGTGGACAGGAGTGGTTGGATGACGATCTACTCTGACCACTAAATGATTTAGTAGAGACGAGGGAGCCCAGTTGTAGACCATTTAGATCTGGTGACAGAAAAGTGGTGTATTCCACCAAAAAGTTTAACAAAACTGTCCTGCAAAGATCGGACAGATCAACTGTCACAGTGAAACAGATGTAGTCGCAGCCAACAGACCACTGCTCCTGAGAGAGGCCTCCATGAAAACAGCAGGGGCCGTGATGTTCAACCAACCCCTGAAACTTGATCTTACAAGTCTGGTCATTACGGCGTGAGCATTATGGACAACTAATCAAGGGACACGAAGAAAGTCAGTGTGAGAATGAAATACTGATCATCTCGGAGGAAACGAGCTCAGCAGAGCTTCTTGAGAGCAACTAGAGACACCACAAGAGCCAACATGGGTGTGGTCCCTTTTTATCATGGGAGGAGTCCGTTTTGGATAACTCCTCACTCTGGCTGGAGGTCGAGGGGTGTGAAGAAGGCAAGGGCGTCATCTGAAGATGCTCCCAGACTCCAGCGTTCTGTGAGTGAAGAATGTCCCCGGCGTTCCTGTCAAATCTGTCCGTCAAACCCCACATTTCCCACAATCCTTGGGCGTTGTTTCCATTTTTCTGTCATGCGTCCTAAGGAGCTGCTCTGTTGACACCAGTACACGGAGCAGAGTCTGTGTGGTCATAATATGTTGCGGTTTGTGCGCACGGGTCATGCGGGTGTCCGCTTTGAGTCTGAGCGGACCTCTGGGAGTTCACTCCACATAAGTTATGCCCGAATATGTCTGGGTATTTACTCCAAAGACTGCTGACAATTCAATCACTAGCCATGTTTCTGCTGACTGAATTTACGATGTGCTCAGGTAATAATCCCCACAGATGACAGAGGACTTACCTTCCTCTCCACCACAGATGAGATGGGTTAAGATAATTGCATGATAAATTAAACAGAACAGACAAGTTGCATTATTGAACTATTGTGGAATTAAATAAAGACACAATGGCAGACTAGAAGTGGTATGGTAACAATAAAGATAATGGAGATCATCTTGATTTGTGACACAGCCTCAGTCCCCATATAATCTAACAGTTCTTTTGTTTACTATCTGCTGATGCTAATCAACCATACTTTGAATAGTTCAGACTAACATAATGAACATCATCCGTACAACTCAGTTACACCAGAGGAAACAGATGCAGCTTACCTCTTGAAGTCTCCGTGCTGTGAGTGGCTTCCAGAGCGTCAGTCAAATCGTTCTGCCATGCTTCTTTCACGGCAGACTTAAAGATTTTTCTATTGTCAAGGTTCTGCAGGGGTCGATAATTGTTCACCAGATACTCCACGGATTTGACGTGGTCCAGACGCTCGGTTGTAAAGATAGAGTAAAAGGCCTCCAGCTGCAAGAGAAGGAGCAGCTATTAGAGGAGAAAAGATTTTTCTCAATTCAACAACTGTGCCTTTATAGTCCCTCGAAAGCTTCAGACTGTTCACAACTGGAGAAGAACATTAGTGACACACATTCAAGGCACAAGGACCCGACGGCCCTGGCCTCAATCATCCTCCAGGCTACCCCAACGTGTCAGGGTAGGGAATTTGCAGCCACTTCTCGTCATCAATGATCCTCAGTAATGACAACACAGTACAGATACCGTGGAATCAACAGGTCCTATGAAGGCTTGTAGAAGTCTGGATGTCACAGAAGCTGTCGTCAATAGGAGCTAATAGTGAAGGAGAATACATGTCCGAAAACAAAAGTAGATTTAGATGCTGAAATACAAATAACAAATAATAAGTGCTTAATGGCCGAAAATCATTTTATAGCATGAACCCCACCCTGAAGGTCGTATGGAGGAGCAGAATGTCATCGAAAATCAACAGCAGCAGTGGGTCCACACTGAACAGGAGGAGGAGGTAGATAAGGAAGAGAGGTGACTGTGAGTGTCTGGAGGAACGTACCTGTGAATGAGACAAATGCACAGGTCTGGAGAAGATGATCCATTCCACGGCCTGACTACAGGGAGGTGTGGTCAGAGAGCCAGTGTATCTGTAGTAACTGTCCACCGACAACGGCAGCAGATCCCTCAGAATGAACGACCTGAGGTTGGTCTCCTTTTCTGGATGCAACAGGAGAACACAGGCTCACTTATGGGCAGCACGTACAACAGAGTGTTTTACTGCTGAGCGTTCCCAGAGCAGTTCCCACTGACTCTGGAGTCTCAGTAAGGCCAGATCTTAAACGGACTGAGGGGAGTCTGGAGAAGGTGTTGGGCTCTGACGGCTGATCTCAGGCGAGGTAGCAGCTGCTTCATGTAACAGCTGAGACCTGAGCGATGGCTTCAATCACACTTCAGTGATTTACCGGATCTGCTGCTTCCGATCAGAGCTGGGTAAGCACGTGTAAACCAAACAGTAGACACTGTGTCACAAACAGAGACCGTTTATCTCCCCTGCAAGTGTGGCACGCAGCTGATGTGAGTGGGTGGGTGTTTTATTCTAATTATCATGTGAAAAATGTCAAAAACCAAAGTAGTTGTGGGTGTGGTTTCATTTGATACGGCCCTGCCCCAAGCCATATCTGTGCTTTGAGTTAAGTTCAGTATTCACAGCTTTCCTTTTGCCTTCTTTCCTTCGTACGTGCCCTATCGCTCATGAGCCGCTCAGATGCCGATGGATGGATGACTGTGGGATAACGAGCTTGTGGAAAACCCAGACCCAAATGGGAGGAGGAGAGCAGCATTCAACAGCCACAGGAAAGGAGCCCACGCCCACACTCACTGGGAGAACAGAAACATGAGGACATAAAACACAAACATCTGTGGAGCTCCAGTGACCCATTCTCTGATTCAGAGACCAACTCACCTCAGTGTTCAAAGACCCTCCACTCTACATGAGTGAGATTATTTTTTCCCTGACACGTTTAAGGTTTCCTGCTCCTTCAGAGGTGAAAGGATGGTTTTGTTCAAAGGTTCCACACAAAAAAAGCCACAAATACGGCAGCACACTCACATAGCGCCACTGAGAGAGCGATTGGAAATGACTCAAAGAGTAATTCACGCTGGAGTGTCTGCTCCTCCTTTGACATGTCCTGCATATACTGGCATGAAGACAACCGACTGCATGTTGTGAAACAAAAACAAGTCATTGGACTCCGTGCTATCGAAGCTGTTGTGGCTGCAGTAAAGGATTACATTGTCATGCTAAAACATCTGCTCATGCTCTGAATAACTGATGCACGCAGACACGCAGAAAACTTTGCAGCGTGATTGTGACACAGTGTGAATGAAGAACTTAGAATGCCCTACAACATGTGTCATAGCGGTTAAAGTGTGAATCAGAGCCTTTGCAGGCACCATAACAAACCTCATACATAGAGTATGAGCTCAACAGCAGTCAAAATGTCTGAGGTTCCTTTCATGGACATCAGGGGTGGAACGGTTCATGCTAAAGAAAAACGTCCTGTTGGGTGCACACATCACGGTACCTTCAGTTTTACAGCATGCACAGTAAAGCCATGCGCCGGTGGTTTCTGTTTATGTGTCATCGCAACGACATGATGATGGCAGGAAGAAAGTGGAAAACACATGGGGAACGAGATGCTTGCAGCAACATCAGTTGCTAATGCTAGTGGCGACATCAGTTGCTAATGCTAGCGGCGACATCAGTTGCTAATGCTAGCGGCAAAACCTGTTGCTAATGCTAGCGACGGCACCAGCGGCCAATGCTAGCATTGACTCCTGCTGCTAATGCTAGCATTGACATCAGTTGCTAATGCTAGCATTGACTCCTGCTGCTAATGCTAGCTTTGACTCCTGCTGCTAATGCTAGCATTGACATCAGTTGCTAATGCTAGCATTGACTCCTGCTGCTAATGCTAGCATTGGCATCAGTTGCTAATGCTAGCATTGACTCCTGCTGCTAATGCTAGCATTGACATCAGTTGCTAATGCTAGCATTGACTCCTGCTGCTAATGCTAGCATTGACATCAGTTGCTAATGCTAGCATTGACTCCTGCTGCTAATGCTAGCATTGACATCAGTTGCTAATGCTAGCATTGACTCCTGCTGCTAATGCTAGCAGCGATACAGACACAGCCTCCCGGTGTGTCACTGACAGCATACAAAAGACATCGATCGGCCTTCGATAGAGAAATACATCGAATAACAGAAAACATCAGCGACTAATAAAAAAACAACTTCCATGCATGGTCATTTCATTCAGTACAATAAATCAGATGTTCCGTAAGCAACAGTTACTCTTCCTGTACTCACCGTGATGTACTACTCCTCTTAGGCCCTGGATGATGGGGTCTACAGCTGGGTTGTCTTTATGCCCCAGCTACAAGAAACAACCAGAGACAAGCGGTCACAGCATTTCGGTACTAATCTAATACTTCTCACTAGAAAATGTGGCTCCATCATAAGAAACTCATCCCATCCACATACAAGCAGACTTACCTGCTTCTGATGACTCACCCTGTCTCACCTCTCTGACATGATTCATAACCTACTTTGTACACGCAGCTTTCAAAACACAGGAACCCTCTTAGTCCCCTGAGGAAGGTGGCTGGCTGTAGGGCCGTAGGGCCTTTCAACCCCCCTTCATAAGGACTAACCTCTACAGAGGGCTTTAAATCTAAAGTTCAAATTTAACTGCCCTGTTTTGTTTACTTGAGGTGTCTTACTGGTACCATTTCCTCTTGGTGGGCTGTTCTCAATGATTCTCTGTATCACAAGTGTGGTAAGGTGGTCCCGTGTGTCCTGGTTGTCTTGATTGTGGTGTTTTTTTTTTGTTTTTTTTTTCTTTAATTTTTAGTTATTTGTTTTGGTGCTCAGGCTGTGTTCGCAAAAGCTGCAATACATCATAGCATAGAACCACATTCTGTTACTACTACTACTACCTTGTTCGAAGTTGGACCTGTTCCACTCTTTTTGTCCCCATATTTGTTTGTGTTTTTTGCTTTCTGGTCAGTAATCTCCTGTAGGATCTATCTATCTATCATCTAAAAACAAAAAAACAAAAAAACACAAATATTCCGCATTCCCTGTGAGTTTTCTCAACTATTTTATTTTGATCACTCACATATTTGATTTGGCCAAATTTTTACGCTGATTGCCATTCCTGACACAACCCTCCCCATTTATCCGGGCTTGGGACCGGCACCAGTCACAGGAGTGTCAGAGAAGTATGTTGGCTTGGTGCAGGACATGTATGAAGGTAGTAGAACAGTGGTGAGGTGTGCTGTTGGAAGGACAGAAGACTTCAAGGTAGAGGTAGGACTGCATCAAGGATCGGCCCTGAGCCCCTTCTTGTTTGCTTTGGTTATGGATAGGTTGACAGATGAGGTCAGACAGGAGTCTCCCTGGACTATGATGTTTGCAGATGACATTGTGATCTGTAGTGAGAGTAGGCAGCAGTTGGAAGAGAACCTAGAAAGGTGGAGGTTTGCTCTAGAGAGAAGAGGAATGAAGGTCAGTCGTAGCAAGACAGAGTATATGTGCATAAATGAAAGGGAGACCAGTGGAAAAGTGAGGTTACAGGGAGCAGAGGTGGTGAAGGTGCAGGAGTTTAAGTACTTAGGATCAACAGTGCAGAGTAGTGGAGACTGTGGAAGAGAAGTGAAGAATAGGGTGCAGGCAGGGTGGAACAGCTGGAGAAAAGTGTCAGGAGTGATTTGTGATAGAAGAGTTTCAGCTAAGGTGAAGGGAAAGGTTTACAGGACTGTGGTTAGACCAGCT
>CAAKHB010001380.1:13385-26396 GCA_901007665.1 Aeoliscus strigatus
TATCCTTTTTATTATTATTATTATTTTTATTAACACTATAGCTAGTGTTTTGTTGACTCATCCCATCCTGACCCCACTTGCTGATTTCCTTCACTTCCTTAACAGGTGGTGGTGTCACTCTTCCACTGTTCAACCAATCATAGAGCTCTTAAGAAGCACAGGAGTTGTGGTTTCCACGTTGCCTGGAACAGAAACATTGTCTCCATGGAGCACTAAAAATAGGTCATGCTCCGCTCTTTGATCTGTTCCGCACTGTTACATAAAATACATTCCACTAGGCTTTAAACCAAATCCCCTTTTCGTTCCCTCACTACAACAGATATGTTTGTACACAAACACAATCTGAATACAAGAATTACAACACAACACCAATGTATTTGTTGGTGAGACACTATCTGAGGTATTCAAGCAAGGGCAAGACAAACGGCAGTGTGGTGTTTTTTTTTGTTTTTGTTTTTTTTTTAAAGATCATTGATATCGGACTTCTCTGTATGTAAACTGTGCTACCTGGAACACATTTGAATGAGACAAATAATATCAAGCATGGTCGCTGAGCATCACTGTTTGACCTTATTTTTCTTCATTTTTGTGCCACAGTTCACTTGACCTTTAATTTTTCTCCACATTATTAATAAGCCTATAGACTAATCACAGCCATGATCGGTGATAACGCCACTATTTGTTTCCAGATGAAAGCCACAGAGATGAGAGGCCAGCTTAATGCCACGGAGAAAAGATCATCTGAACGCTTTAACCTTTTCTATTGATCCCGAGCGACATGGCGCCCATTGACTATGAACACTCTGACAAACAAACACAGTTTGATACCCTGGAAGCAAAGTACAGAGGAATTTTATTTCAGGATGTTTACACCAGCAAATTCTGTTGGAAGTGGAAGTCTAAGTTGAGACTCTTCAGATGCCGACCTGCATCACAGTAGCATTACAGTTAAACCTCCACATTGTTCGGTTGCTTTTCAAAGCAAACCGGCTGACAGCCATACACATGCTTACCGCAACTCCGCAACGGAACGCCTTTTTATCAAACATTAAGTACAAATTTAAGTCATCAATGGATATTTTGATAAACACAGACACATTTGTCTGTGCATTCAAAAAGTGTTGCACGTGATATGAAATCACTACATCTGGGTTTCAATACACCTTAGTTAGTATATTTGTGTGTTCATTTCTGTCACAATTAGTTTTCAGGTTTGATAATTAAAAACATTTCACATTGAAACTACAGACATCTTAGTCCTCAGTTTCTTTAATTTATCACTGAACGTGTTTAATGTTGAACATAATAGGAGTTTCTACACATGTAAACATTTATTAATTAGACCCATGTTTCTATCCTGTTCCAGAGGGACATTTAACGGTCACATTCACACATACCAAATATGATGACATTTTTATAAAAACAGCCATTCAGGAAACGGCAGCCTCCGTCACTGCTCTCTATCTACCACAGACTCAATTAGCTGCACACTCTTTGTTCTGACCCCCTGGAGCTGGTTCTATTGCAGGGACTTGCACCTGTAGATGTGTGTGCCAGTGTGAAAAGAGAACGCGTGGAACCTTTGAAGAAAGAGAGACAGAGAGCAAGGGCAAATACAAGAATTCCAAGGGGTGAAATAAAACTCCGCTGTTGATGCTATTTTTCCCAGAATAGTGATGAAAACATTTGAGCGTTGCATAAATCCAAAAAATGGATCAACACATATGAAGATTTGGGTACAAATTCCAAACATCTGTATGAGGCGTCAGTCTTTAAGACTGCTTGCAGAATATTGAAACAAATATTTGTTGTTCTTATGATGCTATGAATTAGTGCTGAATGTTCAGATGGAATATAGCTGCAATATAATCACGTATCTGCTGCCGCTGTGTGTAGCTGATGTAATAACTTGTAAGTCGTAATTCACACATATCCACACACTATTGGCATGATGCGGTGTGCTCACAGTGGACATGCATTTGGTTTGTATGTTGAGAAGTAACTGGAATGTGTGCTCATATCTGTAGTAAACACTTAACTTTGCATGCAGACACTGCGAGAGTATGCAAACTCCACACAGAAAGACCCCCAGGCCTGGAATCGAACCAGAGACCCTCTTACTATGAGGCAACACAAACTAAAACGCTCCTGGAGAGCAAAGCACAAAGCTACAGCTGCACACATGTTGAATGAATATGCAAAAAGTACAAGAACTATGACCAAAACCCACCAGCTCTCTCTGTGTGCTGTTTGTCCATTCTCCTCTTTCCTGCAGCTGCTCCACTTTCCTTCCCAAACCCCCCAAACAAAACATGCAGGTTAACTGGACAATCATGATGTTTTGGGGGCTGGGACAAGAACGCCAGAAGCACACAGTATTAGATAAAAGAAAAACCACCCCTGTCCATTTTGACTGAGTTCTCCCAAGTGCACACGCACACGCACACGCACACGCACACGCACGCACACACACACACACACGCACACACACACACACACTCTATCTGTATCCTGTTTTTGCTGCAACATGCCGTTTATATAACTTAGCCTACATTTGGATCGGCTGATTCATTCAACTCATTTACATTCTCTCGATGACCTTCCTTGCTCCCATGAATCCCACACATTCCTAAATACAGAAGCTGTGTCCACACATACGTAGGACAGCAGCAGAGGAGAGAAGCAGCAGCACTGAAGTCTCTTTCCCTCATATATACAGACACAGACAGATGTGTACAGATGTGCACCACTGATGCCATACACCTAGACAGACGATTCCTGCTCGTTTGTCAAAGCAGCACTAATCACGTTCGTGGGACTCGCGGAGCATCAGCAGATGTGTTTCATGCGATGTACATATGTTAGCGCTGCTGGGCCAGTCTGGTAATTCCTCACTGAGTCGTGTGGATAAGTTCATCTCCAGCTTCATGTGTTTAGACGCAAGCAGAGTCTGACCAATGAGCTTTTCCCTCTCATGTTCTGTCCTCGGGTTAACCCCGGCACCCTTGTGTGAGAATGATCTTCTGACATACATTTCTCCATTTTTTATGTAGCGTCCTTGCACTCAGAAAATACCACCTTCCCCTCTGTGCTCTCTGACTTGGCACTCCACTTCTCTTCTTCTGTTTTTTTTTTTTTTTTTTTAAACCAGAGCTACTCAGCTGAATCCTTTCCATTAGAGACTCTGAGAGGGAGATTAGTGTTGTATCAGTGTGTGTGTGTGTATCTTTAGGGATGGAGGGCTGAGGGAGAGGATTTCCAAGGCTTTCATAGTCTAAGACGACAACCAGGAATATGATCCTTGTCTCAGAGGAGGTTGGAAGCCTGGATGTGACGAACGTGGCTGCACCCATATGTGATCAGCTCTCAGCTCAAGCATTATATATATATATATAAATATATATATATATAACAAACACATGCAAGCACACTTTCTGAATCTGCAGGGGCCATCAGCCATGAGACAAGCGTGTTGCTTGGAGACCAAGAGGTCACCCCAACAACAGAGATCACATAAACCAGGTGTGACATCTGTTCCAGTGCGGCGGTCACAGCCAGCGCTGGAGGCCTGCCTGCTCGGAGCATGCAAATGCAGAACACCCCATGGCCTGCTCAGAAAAAAAGACAACTGACAGTGAATACATTTGGAGACACTGTACAGCCTCTGTTTTCATGCCTTACTGCCTCCATTACCAAATCACAAATCACTGACAAATCACTAAACAAGATATGAGTCATATCACCGTACGCGTGAATGGCTCCTTGATTTATTGTCTTTGGGATTAGTATAAAATCTCTTCAGGCAACGTACACTGAAGAGTGATGCTTTATTCTGTGGGAGAAAAGAGATGATGATTTAGTTGTTGTTAATATTTCGTGGCTGCCTCCCACCTACAATCATTTCTAGAGAATTCTGGTTGTCACATGTGCTTTAGCTGGACTGGAAGGAGATGAACATGTGCACAGTGATCATTAGGCTACTTTCAGCCCTCTTCATGCATGTTTCTAAATGTTAGAACTAAACCAGCTGGCAAGGCCATTTCCTGCTCTATGCGGACTATGCAGTTGCATAGGGCCCCCGAACCACTAGGGGGCCCCCAAGCTGCAGGTTCAACCTCAATATCTGAAGAAAATTTGAGGAAACTTAGCTATATTATTTTCAAAAAGTATAATATACACAAAATTATGCTGCCATGATAGGACAGTTGTGTCATGTATTTGTGGGTAAATAAAATCAAAATCATTTTTGGGCTGGTGTACTGTCGCAGTCAGTGACGTCTGCCGAAACGTATGACTGATAACCGTGTTCACGTCAGTAGCGTGAGACTTGTCACCAAGAGCTGGAAAAAAGGGAAAAAAAGAAACGTGATGCAGAAAAGCCGTTAGAGGATAAAGGTAAGGTTCATGATGTGGGGTAGCGACGTAGCTGTGATGCCGATTTTTGGGGAACGTTTGCTATTTGACCTGCTCACTCGCTCAGCTAGCCTCGGATAAATCATGCTAGCTAGCTAGCTGCCTAAGACTGACTGCATGTAAGTTAATTTAGCTTTGTACCGTGCTTCATGAAATGACAAAAATAAAATTGGATTGGGCATTATTTAAAGGGACACTATTGAACTATTCATTTAAAAACAGATGATGGATTTCTGTATTTATGCTAAATTAAAATAATTACATAATATGAATATGAATCTGCTTCTATTCTATTGTAATTGGTAACCGTCGGAGCTTTGACTCTGCAGGGGCACTTATATTTTGGAGCTCCACCTAACCAGTAGGCAGCGGCCCGTCTTTTTTTCCTGCAGATGTACAACCTCATCTGCCACTTTCGATCCAACCGATCCAGCTGACTGTCCATCAGTTCTCTCAGATTCATTCAGGACAGACTTGGTTGGTAGAGAGTTAGAGAGCCATTTCAGATTAAACCAGATTTCACATTTCCCAAACAAAAAGATGGCAGAAGTGCTGCTGTAATTCTCGTTATTGCTTGTTTTCATTGTTTCCACTTGAAAAGAGATGCTTATTCATTGTAATTTTGTTCTAGGTGATGGTCTATGTTGGGTTGTGGTCAATTTATGGCCTAAAAACATTTTCAAAATTTAAAAAGTATTTTTGAGGAACACTGTCTGTTTCATTTATTGGCGTATAGAGAATGCCCAATGTTTACTCCTGCATCTCGCATAGGTCCCCCAAAGAGATAGAAACGGCCCTGCTAGCTGCGCACAGAGAAGTTTAAACAAATCTGAAAATCACAGTCACTAGACCGTCCACAAAGGAGGACGACATATGGGACATGACAAGCCAAGGCAACGATCTTTTCTGAAGTGGCAAACGCCATCTATCAGATGCAGTGATTAGCACCACAGGGAAATATGAACTCAGATGACGGTAATATATAGCAAGAGAGTCGCTATAGAGACACGTTAAGGCACAAACGCCAGACTTCAGCGTGGGAGACCCGTGTTCAATCCTGTTGCCAGCAGCGAGTCGAGACTCCTGCTTTCACACATACTGCAGTGGGATGTTCTTTTCACATTCCTCGCATGAGTCATGCAGCATTTTAAAAAAAAACTACCATTAGTGCCTAATTGTAAGAAAAAGTAAAAAGCTTATTTGAACCTAAACCTAGCAATCGCAGAGTTTGAAGGTGATCTGACTGTTTCACCTCACCAAGCCAATAAAGGTCCATAAGCACTATGAGCTGCACCCAACTCTGGGTCAAATGGGTCAAATAACTAAAACTCACATGACCAAGTCACTGGCTGATAGACTGAGATTGCTGCCTCCAAACTTGATGGGGTGGCTCCTCGTCTAGGCTTCACTGACTATGTTTGACATGATTCGGTCCCTCAGGCTCAGCTGCACTTATGATTACATGCATTCAGGTTATGTAAAGCTCTGCTGTTGTTTCATGAGTTTATAATCACAAAACTGTCACACTACTTTCATAGGACGGTAGAGTTTGCCGAGTCAACACGTCGACCCACTGACATAAGACGTCTATGACTGAAAATACCACAGACTTACTCAGCTCATAGTTTGTTTGGCTGGACATCAGTGGTTTAAAATCTTCCAGATTTTAAGATGATACAGGAACTTCAGCTTCTGCTGAATAATGATTCATATTACTTTTCAAGGTTCATGAGATGTGTGACAATCTCCTATTTGGCAATTAATTTTTTCTCTGAGATGAACCGTCTCTGACAGGATGGGCGGGTTCTCAGGGATTGTAGAATGCTCATTGGTTAATTTCAGAAAAAGAAAACCATATATACAGTGAGAGACAGTTACCTTTCCTCAGTCGATGACAATATTAATCATTACCTACAGTATAGTTAACTATGTGTGTGTATGTTATCAATACTGTTATGAATATTGTGCCTGGAGTAATATTTATTACAGATTACAAACATATTGTAAACAGATGACCATGGAAAATAATGGGAAATACAGCCCATCTTATTCACCTATTCCTTTCTGTGCTTTATTTCTTGTGTTTCCTCGCACCTGATACCATTTCTACAGCTGCCTGTTAGCTGTTTGTAATAATTTAATTTAATAAACAATTAATATTTATTAACAATTTAATCATGAATAATTTAATTATTCTTCCAATATGAGCTAGGTGGGTTTCGTCTGTGTTGAAGCACTTTGTGTTACATATTTATTGTATGAAAAGTGCTAGATAAATTGAAATTGATTAATGGATTGAAGAAAGAAGCTATGGGGAGGCTTGTCTGGGGCACATTGTTCCTCTTCTCCCACCATGAAAGGGTGAAGGGCCCCAGAGAGAGGATATAAGTTGCAGCACCGTTGTACTGTAGTGACTGGCTATACATGGAAGAGGGTGATCTGGGTAAAGAGCAGAAAGACAGTTGATTAACCCGATAAGTATCAGCACACTCCTCTGTCTCATTTGCACTATAATGACTAATTATAACCACGTGGAGAGCTCTGGAGAGCTCAGGTCAAGGTAGAACGGCAGCTCCTTCATGCTATATGACTCAGTGTCACCTCTTAAAAGTGGTATCATGAGACACGACGGCATGGGGCTGCATGGTGTGCACCTTTACTAATGATTTATTATCACTATACACTATAGTACAACAAGATTAAGGGTCATACCAGAGGATAGAGACAGATTTTATATATCATTGATAATAATTACAATGATCAGAATTCTGGTGAGTGATCCGGCCTGGTACAAGAGATTTGTCAGGTTTTCACCTGAAGGTATACAGTACAGTATATAGCACCTCACTCTGCTTGAAACTCATTATTGTCATTCAAATACAATGATTTATGAGTGTTTTCTTATTAGAGTGTCTGTAGGAAGGGGATCCTCCATCAGCTAAGTGAAGCAAATAGTAGCAGCTCTTACCTGCATTTAGCATCTGTTTGAATTGGCAGGTTTACTGAAGCGTCTGAGAGACATCCATCTCCACTCCAGAGCAACAGAGTGCGACTACACTGAAAAACATGCTGTCATCTAACATCCCACACGCAAAAACAAACTCAAAACTCGTGTACACACACACACACACACACACACACACCCCCCCCCCCTCACACCCTTCCTGTCTTGCTATTTTTATTCGGTCACTCTTCATCTAAATGTCTGACACACGTGTCAACATTGATGCAGTGAAGCAGACTGAACAAAAAGATGAATTCAAAAATGTAGAAAAGCAGTAAGAAAGTGACTTGTCTAAAAGCAAATGATAAATAAAAAGCGGGAAATCGTTACAGCATGTTTCGATTTGAAAAACTCCAAATGTTTAATTCCCAGATAAGAAACACTCTATTCATCTCTCTGAATTGAACGGAAATGTTCAATTTAAACCAATGCAAAAGCGATAATGTGAACTCTGCAGCAATTACTCCAAAACTTTGTAACTGCAGCTTATCGATTGAGTGGAGATCTCTAATTTGTGAGCAGTTCCTCCTGCCCCTCAGCTTTCCATCAGTCAGTGTCTGATTGTTCTGCTTCATCTCCATCCACCATTCATTTATCTCCCATTCATTCCCTCTGTCTGTATGACATTAAATGTGCTCTGCAAAGTTGAGCCCTGCTTTTTGTTACCAAACACATCAGGCTTTGAGGTTTTGACCTCCTTTCTCTTTCACAGTCTCTCTGGCTCTTGTTTCCTCTGTCCAGTGACATCAGGCCGGGGCCACCAGGTGACCCCACAGATGGCACTTTGACACTCAGATGTGAAATCAGGTGTTGTGCTGTACAGAGCTGCATATTTAGTGTCACATTATACGGTATATTAACACACATTGTTTGCAATTCAAGGTAACATCTAAGTCAACACAGGCAGGGTAAAGGAGAAAGAAAGAAAAGAGAACAACTTTGTGAATACATTTCTTCATTCCTGACGTTTCAAGGGTAAGGGCGCAAAACAGGATATGGTTGTGGTTTGTAAAGGACTATTTGTAGATGTCTGATCTACAGTGAGCAAGCTGTGATGCTCCCACTCTTATTGATGCCTGGAATTTTCTCATTAACTGCATCAGTGTTCCTCTCAGCAAGCAGCAGCAGATCAAGGAGCATTTTTTTAAAGTACAAGATCAAGTCCAGACACTGAGGTCATGTATGCTGACACATACACGTCGAGTCACACAGATCAAAACAAGTAGCTGGACTTGGCAGCCATCCCTCCAATAAAGATCAAACAGAGAGCCAGAGATCCGAACACAGATGTTGATGAGGAGAGAGTGTGAGCTGTACAAAGCTTGACATGGTTCGGCCCCTCTCAGGTCAAGACTCAGCACCAATCAGAGGCAGTTATGATTACATGCATCCAGGTTATGTAAAGCTCAGCTGTTGTTTCATGACTGTATATTACAAATCCATCAAATCACTCCTTGAACAGGAAGCTCGAGTTTGCTGAGTCACAGGTCTACGACTTGGACTGAAAAGATGCTTTGATTGACACCCCTGATGCGTTTCTTTTTTAAGCGTGCAAAAATCCCAATTTCACACTCTCAAGGAGGTTTTCTCAAGCACACCTACTGTTGTTGCGTTTTCCCTCAACCTACAACAAAGCACCTTTACGTTATGTGAGTAGACCGCAGTAGGAGAGCTTTTGTAAGACAGACAGCAGCAATGGCGAGTGAGTGTCAAGGAAAAGTCTAAAGGAGAAGGTAAGGAGAAATAATTACAAAATAAAAACAGACAAGAATCAGCCAACCGTCCAAACCAAGCTCGAAAAAACGTTTGTATTAGTGGTGGATTTTGGCAAGAAGATGAGAATCAGTCTGAAATGTGTTGAAGGAGTGTTTTGCCCTCATAGAAAGACCACAAATCTTTACAATTGCCTTTAACGTCACCACAAAGCGCAATACGGTGAAACCATACATGGCAAGAAATCCACAAATGTCAGTCGCCCAACAACACAACACGCCTTTATTGGGCCTTTACAAGAAGACAAGTGGCAGCGGGCAGTAGTCAAAGCACACTTGAGGGAACGGTCCAGTGGGACTCAGGAGTCTGACTCTGTTTTAGTGCAACTGATCTCACCACGAAAAAAATCAGAATAACAATCTCAATTTTAAGCAAAAAGCAATTCGGTTTCCCCAGGATAGCACAGCTCTATTAACAATATTTCTAAAAGGATAACTTGTAGTTGCTCCGACTGCTTTTGATGAAGGATACACACTCCAACAGAGAAAGATTGAAATTTACTGGCAGATAATTATACAATCATCTTTTCAAAGATGAATGTTTCTTGTTATCCTGCCAAAATTGAACACAGCCAGTTATAAACAGTGATGTGTGACATATGCAGCCAGTGTGCGATGATGATTGCCGGGGACACAGGGACTCGTACTAGACCGTACTATTTCTATGGGACATTTGCTAATGTCATAGAATAAACTATCTGGCACTCATGAAAAGTTTAGCCCAATATTTAAAGAAAATGCACAAGTTCTGTGTATTCTGTTCATGTTACTTAAGCCTCAGTTTCAGAACTTCCAATGTCCATCTTCACAGTTCAGCACCTCATACAACTGCACCCTCATCTGCCATGTTTGGCTGTGCTGCAGTGAAAATGGCTTCCTCAAGCAGCATCCCTCAAGCAGCATCCATCAAACATTTGCTGTGCAGCGTTCTTAACACCAGCATTGCAGTATATTTTAAATTTATATCATAACGATAAATAAGTTTTCTATATAAACCAGTGTGTCAGCCAGCTTGGTGATATGTTCATTTTTAATAACCAGTAATGCTGTCAATCTTTTTTAAACTATGTAAGAACAGTACATAAGCTTCTTGGATAATAGCAGCCAGCGATGACATAACTTCATGATTTAGAGAAAACAATGCGTTTCTGCTTCAGTGAGTCCAAACCCGTAAAGTGAGCCAAAGATTGATGAGATGATACTCTTTCTGGCCATTCTCTATTGTCTCCCACTGTCAGGCAGTATATTCCCATCTCCCTGTGGGCTTGAAGAAGGTTTCACAAGATTTAGATGAGAAAGCAAGCTGATGGAAACGCCCCGCAATTGCACTCCCACTGGGTGCTCCATCAAAAGCAACATTAATCTATATGCACGTCATCACCAAACTACTGTACCTGAGGAGGTTCTTTAAAACACAGACGATATGGGGGGACGCTTCTGATATTTGAACCAGAATTGATAGTCATTTCTTGTCATGCACAGTGGTTACATCCGACGTACTTAAAACGTGTTTCCAGGGCTGTGAGTTGTCGTCAGCTCTGTATATTTCAAATAACATCGTTATTTGAAATATACGTACTTTACATTCTTCGGTTTGCCTCATCCAACTCACTTTACAATTGCTTTGTTGTTATTCATTACTTTTTTGCTAGTTTATTGGTATTACCAGGAAAGAATAATCTGCTTTATAGATCTTGTTATGCCACATGGGATTTTGGGCGTCGGTTTGATTGAAATCTGTTGTCGCCATACTGAACTTACAATTCTGTGGCGCTCTGATTCATGAGTTTGTACCTGCTGTCGTTCAATTTTAAGGGCCGGCATTGACGGGGTTCTTTTTCACGCGCTCAGAGACATTGCTTGCCCTTTTTTCCTGCCTCGATCTCCCTGTTACTTGCTCCATGTCTGCCAGCATGAATCAGCATTCCACTCTCGTTCACAAAATACACAGAGCTGCATTATGGGGTGAGGACAAGTTGGGAGACAAAGAGGCAACCTGCCGTCTCACCATCAACAACCCCTACGGTACAGTTTCATCATTACTTGCCTGCAAAGAAAGAGGTCAAGTAAGAGCAAACAGGGAAGGAGAAACAGGTATGCTGCTGTGTGGGATATGTTTCAAGTAAATTTGCTGTATGTTTGCTTGTACACGTGCGCCAAGAGCCCAGTCATATCCACCCTGCGGTTTGGCCTTAAGTACAGCGAAAAGCTGAGCAACAGCGCTTAAAAGGTTTGCTATTTCCCAAGGCTCCAAAGAAACACCAGCCCAGTAGGACAGCCCTGGTCAGATTGTTTCCTTCACGCAATAACATTCACAAACTATTAAGAGTCACATCGTAGTCTCAGCTGATGTGATATACAACAGCTTATGCTTGGTGGGAACCAGCTCATGAGCTGATCTGGCTACAAATAAATGACTTCTGCACTACTTTGCATATTGGATGTAGATGAGTGAAATCACGACAGCTACGCAAAGCTGGCGAATCAGTCGGTCACAGAAGTCAGGTCCAGTGCTTTGACTGATACATGAACGAACATCTTGTTACAATGGCACAGTGGAAATGGACCCAGACGAAAACGTACTTTTATTTTGGAAAATACAGCCTAGATATCAAACCGATTCTACAAATTCAAAGTAGCGAACAAAAGGCGACACTCACGTGGAAGAGTTAAGTACCAAAAAAAAAAAAAAAAAAAGAATCAGAAGTGAAATCTCCCAGAAGGCGGAAAAGACATTTTGGAGAAACTAAGAATAAAGCGCAAAGCTAAAGCTAAGGATTGGATATAGAAAACAACAAGGCTATGAAAAGTTAACCATACAACTCAGATACTCACTCCGGGACAAGACTAGACAGACTATGGTTCAGGGATTTCTCCTGTCTCTGGCACAAAACAAAAGACTTGGCAGGCTTAAATAGGGAGAAGGGGGAACAGGTGAAACAAATCAAGTAATTAAGGGAGGAAGGGCAAGGTGGCAGAAATGAGAACACAAACACTTTCAAAATAAAACAGGAAATGACAAACTTGGCACAGAGGAAACATGACAAACTTAACCAATGTAACACATCTCTTACTTCAGGAGGTCACACCTCATCACCTATTCAGCTCATGACCTAACATAAATATACATTGTTTAAAATGCTTGTAACTTTGGACTCTTTTCCAAAAATAAATCATTAAATTATAATAATAATAATAATTGAACAGATAATAAATGAATGGATTTTATAAAACATTATGCAAGACCAAACGATTATACAGCATACAGTGAATTACTGTTTGGTCAACCCTATATATATATGTTCTATTTATCCCATGTATGTTCTCATTTATTTCAATTATTTTTATCAAAATACTTGAAACTAGAAAAGCACTTGTAGAGCTCAGACCTCTGTCAAGCAGCTCATTTCCATCCAATATTACCTATATACCCCATACATTCATTTTATGTACTCTAATAAATTCACTAATTGTCAAATAGAAAAAATCATTAGTAACCTTGTTACACAAATCATGCACACTGCGCGCTGTTTTTTCTTGTTATTATTCATTTCAATACTAAACCAAAAAACAAACCTCTGTCCCTGGGTGGGCTCAAACCCCCAACCTTTGTCTTAACAAACAGACGTACTAACCACCAACAGGTTCTATTACACATATGCTGAACATGTCCCGATCTCACAATGAGTAAGAATCATTTAATCATCTGTTCTTGGTCCCATTATCAGCATTTCCTAATAAAATGAAAATCTGGCCTGAGCATTGTACCTCGACCTTTCCCTTTGTTTATCAGTGACAGAACTATCCTGTAGAGATGTCTTA
>CAAKHB010001380.1:26534-50322 GCA_901007665.1 Aeoliscus strigatus
CACACACACACACACACACACACACACACACACACACACACACACACACACACACACACACACTCATGAGCATTCTCAGCTCTGCTGTAAGTTCAGGTGTTCTCAAGCATCACTATTTATTTAATCATACGCCATCAATCGCTCCAGTGTCTGTAAATTAATAGTGTATTGTAAGCCAGGTAGTAAAGAATAATCCATTGTCCCTGAGGATATATGATATCTTTAGAACTTGAGGCTCAGGTGTGAGCTGAAAAACAATGTTGGTCCCACTCATCTGTACCATTCAAACAAAGGAGAAATGACAAAAGAGAAATTTCCTCATCTGGAATCACATATATAATACTGCTAAACATGCCATTTTCTTTTTAAAAGAAGGTGAACAGGACCTTGATCTATATACACTCACCGGCCACTTTATTAGGCACACCTGTCCAACTGCTCATTAACAAAATTTTCTAATAAGCCAATCACATGGCAGCAACTCAATACATTTAGGCATGTAGAGACGAGCAAGATAATCTGCTGCACTTCAAACCGAGCATCAGAATGGGGAAGAAAGGTGATTTAAGTGACTTTGGTCACTCATGGCTGGTGGTGCCAGACGGGATGGTCTGAGTATTTCAGAAACTGATGATCTATTGGGATTTTCATGCACAACCATCTCTAGGGTTTATGGAGAATGGTCAGAAAAAGAGAAAATATCCAGTGAGCGGCAGTTCTGTGGGCGAAAATGCCTTGTTGATGCCAGAGGTCAGAGGAGAATGGCCAGACTGGTTCGAGCTGATAGAAAGGCAACAGTAACTCAAATAACCACTGGTTACTACCAAGGTATGCAGAAGAGCATCTCTGAACGCACAACACGTCAAACCTTGAGGCAGATGGGCTACAGCAGCAGAAGACCACACCGGGTGCCACTCCTGTCAGCTAAGAAGAGGAAACTGAGGCTGAAATTCGCACCGGCTCACCAGAATTGGACAATAGAAGATTGGAAAAACGTTGCCTGGTGTGATGAGTCTTGTTTTCTGCTGCGACATTTGGATGGTAGTGTCACAATTTGGCGTCAACAACATGAAAGCATGGATCCATCCTGCCTTGTATCAATGGTTCTGGCTGGTGGTGGTGGTGTAATGGTGTGCCATTCTTGCATTCTTGGCACTCTTTGGGCCCCTTAGCACCAATTGAGCATCATTGCAACACCACAGCCTACCTAAGTATTGTTACTGACCATGTCCATCCCTTTATGACCACAGTGTACCCATCTTCTGATGGCTACTTCCAGCAGGATACCACGCCATGTCATAAAGCTCAAATCATCTCAGACTGGTTTCTTGAACATCACAGTGAGTTCACTGTACTCATACAATAGAGTGCGTTTGGGATGTGGTGGAAGGGAGATTCGCATCATGGATGTGCAGTCAACAAATCTGTAGCAACTGCGTGATGCTATCATATATGCTGTTTATATGTACCAAACTCTCTGAGGAATGTTTCCAGTACCTTGTTGAATCTATGCCACGAAGGATTAAGGCAGTTCTGAAGGCAAAAGGGGGTCCAACCCGGTACTAGCAAGGTGTACCTAATAAAGTGGCCGGTGAGTGTATAGTGTTCTTTGAAAATGTAAGGACTTTGCCGCAGATGTGATAGAAATCTAATGTACTGAACCTCAACCTGCAAGTCACGGTCACCAGTCACTAACATCCTTGTGGAATACCTGTAGTGGATGGCTGAAAGGAATAATTAATGCATGGAGGAGAAACACTTGTTCTATTACACAAACAGAAAGCAGGCAGAAACACCTATTGAGGGCCGAACAGATATCAGACTGACTTACTGCTGCAACCAATCTAGACTAATCCTTGGAGGTACAGGAAGAATGGCTTTGTATTTTATCAAAACTGACGGCCTTACAGAATGTTATTGGATCTCAGTGGGACCTTCAGGCAGTTTGCCTGATAGAGGACAGACAGAGGGAAGGTTCAGTGGTTTTATGACCAAAACCCAAAGCAAACACACTGATCAAAACAACTCAAACACACATGTAACCAACAACTATTTTGCAGTAACCCGAAGGAATGGCGAACCAGCAAACCCTATAATTAACATTCTGCTGGGACTCTTACTCAAGCTATTAACTGAAACTCCACAGGACTCCAGTAATGAAAAGTCATTCCCAACGCCGATGAAAGATTGATCATCAATTATTTTGTCAAGCAAGTGATTCAGTTCTTTTCAGCGGTTTATGCTTTAAAATGTTTCCTGCTGAAAAATGTATGTCCTTGAGAGGTTCCTTCACAGGCCACAGTGTGTCTGGACCTTGAACAATCGGACAGAGGAGGAGAGGGAGCAGTGAAAAATGTAGGTTGTCATCAGATACTCAATCCTCGTTTTTGTTGACATATTAAAGCAGGGACCATAGGGAATGCAGAAATACAGTGGCTGAGTCCTGAACCAACACTACTGACCCCTGACCTCTCCTGGGTACACAGAAGGTGATCAAACAGCAGCTAAAGGACAAAGGACCTGCTGTGTCCTTGAGGAGCCCGATGAAACCACTTGTTAAGGAACCTGGTAGAAACTGAAACTCTACTTGCCGCAGTCAGTCACAGTTTGGCCCTGAAGACTAAAAATGACATCTCTTTAGAACCCAATGTGCATTTTAATGCTAACGCATCTGAAAATCGCCCCAGCTTATTGAGCTACATGATGATACTGTCTAAATGCCAAACCTATGGGGCAATAGTGTTGGCTTGATATTAGTGGAACTGACATAATGGACAGTTGGAATCCTGTAGGTGGTTTGCTGAAAAAAAGGGAACTCCTCACTGTATGGATGATCGGCAGGAGGTCAAGAAATGAAAGAAGGATGAAAAGAATGAGGAACCGAATAGGAATGGTCTAATTCTGTTAAAACCTCTAGAACAAGTTATTGTAAGATTGTTTTAAACATCCTGGCAATTACTTACAAACCTCAGTTTACCTCACATTGCAATGTCATTTGCAAGAAAAAAAATCCACGTTTCCACAACAGCTGTTCAGTCACTACAAATGTGACACTGGCTTTGGCATTCATGTTGCAGTCAGAAACAAGAAATTCAACCTTTCCTTTTTTACTGACCATTTATAAATTTGTGCTGTCCATGCTACTATCTGTTCTATCAATACTGGCTTTCAGGGAACTGACAGTAATGTCCTTTAAAACCCAATAATGAATCTTCAGCTCCAAACATCAAAGTCTTTCAAAATTTAGGGAAGTTGATAACTTGACAGTCCCACTGGAGAGCTCCTGCTGGAAAGGTCGGAGGGAAAGATTGTGTATCAACTCATCAGCAGAGTGGATTTAGAGTGCAAGAAGCCCAAGTACCTTGCATTATTAGTGCATTCCTTTGCTGGATTTAGAGCAAACACATGATATTTTGGTTGCAATTAACTGTGTTACAATGACTGGGGGGCGTTATGTGACCCAGATCACCGGCTGGAGCTTCTAAAGTGTGCAACAAATGCCAGGTAAATTCAAAGCCACTGATTGGGCATTTCACCTTGAAGACAGATGTGCACATTTTTGATTCAGCTTCAATCCTCCTGCCCTCCAAAATGCACACTTCATCTCCAGCATGTAAGCCTGGTGATTTGTGACAGATGCTGTTAGCATTTGCACTAATAACGGCGTGGCGCGTGATTGAAGATTGTACCTGAGAGGGCCAACATATTGCAAGGAAAAACACAGGTGCCTCGTACCAGACCAACTGTTCGCTGTGTCAGGCAGTCTTTGCCCTTCTCTGGTACGTCATCATCTCCCTAAACACCTGCTGTGCTGTCAGAACCACAGCTACATCTCTGAAAAATATTTCGGCAAATTATAACACACTTGTCACAGACTTGAAAATGGACATAAACTAAAAAGAAATTTAAAAGTTAAAAAATGCCTTAGACATACACGCAAACAAAATAGTTCACTGACAATGACCTCACAAATTGTGAGTTTACAAATGAACAGGGTCATAGAGAAGCCAGGCATCTAGTAACCTGGAATTGAGACTGAGCTGCCGGCGAGTTCGTCATCTCCTTTGGGGTTCAGATAATTAACAGAGACTCAAAAGGACAAAGCGGCACAAAATCTAGTGCGGTCTTCAGTTGCAACCAACAGTTCTAGTCAAAGCAGTTGCAGATATATAGGGGTGTAACCATCCATCGATTCAAATAGCATAGAATCGGAATTGTATCGTGGGGGAACTTGTTGGAGAGTATCATATTTTTTGTCCTAAAAAAATCAAAACACTATTGTATCACCACAAAACTACTGATTACACCTGTAGATATAATGTTATGCTGTTATTATCGCCATCTCCACAACCCTGTGTCATCAGTTGAACCAATTCATATTTAATGTCTTCTGACGACTTCTTCTTCATCAACGTCTGAAAGCGACTTTCAGGATTCCAATATTTCTTAAAACCCGTTCATGTTGGTTTTGTGAATGAAACATGACGACAAATGAAACCAGGTCACCTTACGCATCACTTGGTGAGGTGATGATGGCAGTAATGACTGGGTCATAAATGCACACCTACTCATGAACAGGTGGTATTCATCCGCCCAAAACAAACAACAGCTGGGAGAATTCCGCATGAAACCTACAGAAACAATGCAAGATATCATTTGGGAAAGATGCAAAATGGGTATGCTCCTATTTATTCTTTTCCGCCTGTCCACCATCTGAACCAAACACATGGATGAAGGAGGTGTGGGTGAAAATCCACAGCTCTTGGCAGCTTTGTATTCAGAGTCACATCCAATCTATATCTGAATGATTTTAAATCTGGGATAGTAATTCTAAAACAATGAGTGATTCCCCTGCAATAAAACAGTTCAGTCATTATTCAAACTGTTGCATATTTAAGACATTTGCTCACTGCCTGTATGACTCTGACTCACCTCTGACTAGAGGAGATGGTTTCGATGAATATTGAGGGCTACAGACGAACACTGCTCTCAGCTGGTTCAACGTGACGTCAATGAAGCTACTGGAAACACTACTGGATCCACCATCATTTGCTGCGTAGCTGAAGTTCCATTTGAATTTGAATCTGTTGCTGTATTAGTAGACCTGCAGTTCAGATACTATGAAAGTGATACTGAGTGTGTTGACTGTGTTGCCAAGGTAACAACACACTGATAAAAGCTTGACTGACTATGTCAGTGTGATGTCAATGTGTATGTGATGAAGTCAGTGCCTCACCAGCCATGAACATCACAGCACGTCTCTGAGACATATATCCTGTGCCTCCCTGGCAATATATTTTTTAAGTGCATTCTTAAAATGAAATAACTTAAAAGAGCAATCACTTAAAAGTGTGACTAAATGCAATTGCAAGCAATACAACAACAATCACATCTGCAACCAGAGAGAGAGGTGGAATGTCTCTGACTCAGCCTCTGCCTATTCAAAGCATGCTGTCTATCACGGTGTCAAAGTTTTCCATACCCTGAGGTCCTGCAATTACATTTTAAAAAACATTCCTATCCGCAGATGTTTGCTTGCACAGAAACAACACATGGAGCTCATTACTTTCTTTCAGCTGTGCTCCTGACAGCTGACAGTCACCATTGTGAATCTAAAGGGGAGTGAGTAAGAGAGAGGGACAGGGGGGAATAGTTTGTCTATGTGTGCACCAAAGGCATGAGATGCAGCGTGCTGACGTGTGAGGGAGAGGACAGGGATTAGAAACTAACAGAGAGGCTGGCAGATGAAGGGCCAGAGCTTGAAAGCGCAGGAACCCTTGGGGAGTTGTGAACATACAAGAACGTCACGTTTCAGACCCACAGATGGTAGAGCCGGACCTACATAGGCTGGAGCACAGTCGCCCGATGAAATGTGAAGAGTAGCATCAGAAGACCTCAGACGAGGTTGGCACTCACATACACAAACATATTTGTCAAATCTGTGACATAATCACAAACTGCATTCACTGACAAAAATCAGCCGGAATGAGGAAATGGCATTTTGGTTCACAGTTAAATGACAACGATAATATCTGAGCAGCTCTGCAACAATACACCGTGTGTCGCCATATCATTTCAAACTTCAAGGAAAGTCACTAATAATGGATAGCATTATTATAAAGTAGCTTGAATGGGTGCAGGGTAGGGATGTTATTCATAGTCATGATGCTGTAACACAAGAAATTCCCTCACAGTATTAATAAAGCAAAGGACTGTTGATCTATCTGTTCATAAGAATATGAGTCACTACAACAGCTTGTTGGGGCTGTGGTGACAGTTCAGTCTCACAACCGGTATAAAGAGACTTTGACGATGTTGGTCATAGTCATACAGTATATCCAATATTTTCATGTCACAATGTCGATATGTCACAATATCAGCACATTACTCCTTGGGAAAAAAAGTTTTATTGTATCTATTACTATTACTCCTACTATTGTATCAGCAACATGATTTAAATGCATTTTTACTGGGATGTTGCAAAAAACAGATACTGTATATGGTCATAATTACCCTTTGAAATGCTGTTCAGACATTACATGGTCTAGTGTTTCTCAAGAGGGATTAACCAATTACATGTGAAGGAAAACAACTTTTAAGCCTCCCAAGGTGGGTGAAGTCTTCTTGGTAACTGTTAATCATTAATGTAACAACTCAAGCAGAGTGTTTATCAGAGGCTGCGGTGGATTTCTATATGGACAAATTGAGGCGTAATTATAGTGTTAGGCTGTATGAGACTTTTCATCACCACAACACTCCACGCAAATTGGTCAGGGTGGAGAGGTGAAGGGGGAGGTTTCATTTGCTGATGCCAGGAAAAAAAGCACTGAATGTTTCAGTATCAAAAGGCTGAAGAGTGGGATCATTTGTTAACAGCATCCCAAGTGAGGATCATATTTGGAAACACAGAGAGGGAGAGATGCACAGGACAGAGTGCTAAACATGTTTATCAGATGAGCTACTTGCATTACCACACTGGGGATATCTCCCCTGGAGAAATCTGTTTCCAAACTAAAAACTAATTACACATCAAACATGTTCATGACAATTGCAGTTGGAAATCAGAAACGGGGCCTGGGAGCCTGAGGGTTCTGTGCAGGATCTTAGCTGTTCCTAGCATTGCGCTCTTTTGGACGGAGATCTCTGATGTTGTTCCTGGTATCTGCTGGAGCCATTCTCCCAGCTTGGGGGTCACTGCCTCTAGTGTCCCAATCACCACTGGTACCACTGTTGCCTTCACACCCCACATACACTCTATCTCCTCTTTCAGCCCTTGGTATTTTTCGAGCTTCTCGTGTTCCTTCTTCCTGATGTTGCCATGACTGGGGATTGCTACATCTATCACCACCACTTTCTTCTGGTGTTTATCCACCACCACTATGTCGGTCTGGATCTGCAAGTCCCACAGGTTTGTTCTCTGTCACCTTTGGGAGTGTCTCCCATCTGGACCCTGGGACCTCCAGTCCATACTCAGTACAGATGTTCCTGTACTGTTCCTGTACTGATGTTCCTATATATATATATATATATATATATATATATATATATATATATATATATATATATATATATTGAAAAGACACACACGCACAGTTGTAAAAGAAAAAGTTGGAGGTTCAATACGCTGCATTCATTGCCATTGGACAAGTCAGATGCTATTTGTATCACAATAAGTTCTTTCATAACACTTAACATGTTAACTCTTACAGTAGAAAGCCAACATTGTAGGTGGGAAACTCATTTTACAGACTCAGAAACCTTGAGCAGACCTAAACTACACATGGATGGTCTTCTGCCTCGACCAGTTGGTGTGAAACAAAGAGAGCAAAAAGGATGAGACAACTTGAGAGACTTCGGAGAAGCAGATGAAAGAAGCAGAGACAGAGAATCAGGACATCTAATATACAGTATGGAAGACATATGTATAAGACATATTAAATACAATCTATAATGGCATGAACTGCCGAGTTGAATCAGAAATTAGTGATTGATATGTGAATCTGCCATAGCCTAACAAATCAGAGATAACTGACAGGGAAAATTCCAGCCGTGAGATAAACAATTTTTGAATGTAATTATCATGACAGTTCAAATCTTACTGTCCTTATCTTTTTGAATGGAGTTTCTAAAAGCCAACTGCACATGTTGATTGTCTATGGGTCCAATGATATGAACAGAAAAAGCACATCTTTTCAGAGACAATAATAGATTGGTCACACCATCATGTTGTCTGTTGTCTCAGAAAAGGCAACACCTGAATGCTCGATGAGGAGCCTGATGGCATTACCTTCCTGGAACCAAACCTTTCACTTTCAAATTAAAGCCATCATTTCATCCCACTATGTCAGCATGAGGTAAGAAGATAAAGGTCACCTTTTTTAATCTGACAAGTGAACTAAGTCCATGACACATAATTAGCAGCTTCCTAGCCATTCTCATAGCCAATTGAAATATCAAGTAGATATAGGGAAGTGGAGGTTTTGAATTTATTTGTATTTATAAGATACATTCTTTTTCTGGTTGATCCTCCTACTCACCTATAAAGCCCTCCACAACTAGGCCCCCTCCTACCTCACAGACATGCTTCACCCCTAGACCCCTTGCAGCCTTCGATCCTCCAATGCCAATCTCCTCTCCATCCTTTGGACCAAGCACATAACCTGGGGTGACAGGGCCTTTTCTGTCGCTGCCCCCACCCTCTGGAACTCACTTCCAAAGCATATCCATGACTGCACTGACCTTCCATCATTCAAATCCCTACTCAAAACACACCTTTTCCATTCTGCTTTTAATATTTAACCATTTTTCACTACCAGTCGCTAACCTGCCTGTTCCTCACCACCATTGCTCCCTCCTCCCTGTTTAAATGCACTTTATTGCTAACTTTACTAATTTTTTAAATTAGTGCTAATTTTCTTTTTCTTGTGTGTATTCTAATGTATTATTCTTGCTGTCTTGTTTGTTTTAACTCTCTACTGTAAAGAGACTTTGAGTACTGGGAAAAGCACTTATAAATAAAATGTATTATTATCACTATTATCATTACAGCAAAATTTCATCTCACTCCCACTATAAAAGCAATGATTAAAGTATTAATTAAGCAAAGTCATTCACATCCTTTGAAAAGACAGTATTCGTTGCAAGTGGTCAACAATGATGGTGAGCAGTGGTGGCCTTGGCCCAGCCGTAGCAGTCAAGCCAAAGAGAAAAGATACACTTTTATTTTCAACTGCTCTCAGCGACAGATAGAGCCATGGGAACCAGCTTGCTTCAAAGAGCTACAATTCCCATCACTAGCATTTGTATTGCATGATGTTGCATGATACTTGAATATGCTCCCAGCTTCCACATTGGGTAAAATAAGTGTGTTAAGGGTGATGGCTGGAGTGAGGTCACCGGAGGCACGTCTAGTGTGTGAACCATAGAAGGATCCCCAGCTGAAGTCAACCCATGTGGGAGTGGATGGATTACTAGTGTTTGAGGCAACCTTGGGGAAGTCTGGGTTCATGAAGCATATGAGCGCTGGACAGAAGGACAGCATGTCCAGTAGCCGACTGCCATAAGAAATGAGCCTAGTTCTTTGGCGTAGCAGGAAGGTTTTTTTCTATTGGGGTTGTTTTCACTATTGACTTCTCTACAAGGGGATAAGATGGTCATGTGGATCTACCCTTGACCAGCAATGTTAATTGTATTTGGTGGAATTTTTCTTTAAACATGAAGTGAAATGTTAGGGGCCATCTTTTTTAGATCTCCATATACATCCTGTAGCTATTCTCTATGGAAGACGGTTTGTACAGTATCTTAAAGATGAATCTACCATATCAGCCTGCAGTAGGTTTCCTCCTCACCCACACATGCTTTTATTTTACTTTTAATCGTATTTATGTGATTTCATTTCACTAATTTGCGTGGCTCTTATTTTATATATGTATGGATGTAAAGTTTAGGAATTAATGTTTCGTGTTAGCGCGTGAAGCCCACTGAACCAAATTCAAAATGACGATGTCAACAGGGCAATGAAGTATTGCATCTTGAACACTCAATAAAAGATGGGACTGTAGTGTCTGTGTATAAGAAGGTCATATATACTGTGAAGAATCTGGTTGAAGAAGTTGAAAAAAATTAAAACGTAAATGGACAGAAGCAGATAAAAATTCAGTGTGTGTATGTGTGTGTCAGGGATGTAGTATGGTTGGTAGAACAATATAGAGAGAGAAAAAAAGAGCTTTTGCATCCCTGTGGATTGCAGAAGATACAGACTTGAATATTAATTCACAGGGACCCTATAGAGCTTTAATTATTGATTACCAATGAGCAGCCAAAGCCAACACGTACTCCAGGAACAATCAGCTGAGAGCATAGGATAATGCGTGGGTTCTGAAGTTTACAGCAGCCAGTCGTATGAGGAAAACAACTCCGAGGTAAAACCCTAATCCACAAAGGAAGCTTCAGAGAGAAACGGGCATGTAAATGGAAGAATAGCACCACTCATGTCTGTTTTGTTGATGAGTGTTTTCAAAGGGATGGATTACAGCTTTCTGTTGTTGTACACTGAGAGGTGAACTCTGTGAGAGGGTACCACTCCACCAAAAGAGAGAGATATTTTTGTGATGTGACTGTTTTCATCAGGAAGTTATGCCTCTCTTCTGCCTGACAGCCAGATGCATCGTGGCAGACTATTATTGATGCTTAGATGTCATTTGTCTAATTTAGAGCTCATTTTTTTAAAGAAGACGGAAGTCATTACGGTGTCCCACAGTAACCTAGCAGCATTATATCACAATAACTCACTCACACACAAATTTGCATTGTGTCACACACACATTAAACATGCCAGCTGTAATGTAACATTTTCAAAGAACAAATGCATTATGAAGGATCAACTCCCACAAGCTTCATACATTCATTATCACATTAAGCAAGTGTCTAATGTGTTTCCCTTGCTGATTTTTGAAGATTTTTTTTCTGCATTTTCTTCCACGGGAGAAAGATCAGACACAATGTCAACCTGAAGTTAATCAGATGAACTACAAACCCATAAAGCTTTGAGGTAACCTCTATTTGAGGCTAGAAGGCATTTCCACCGTGTCTCTGTGTCCTCACATGTCGAGGGGCCTCACAACATGGCACTCGTGCAGTTCAGCTTGACCTCAATCTGGCAAAAATGATGGTAGATGGCACTTCATGGCGCCTCTCGCAATTTTGACAGAAAAGCACGCGCGCACACACACACACACACACACACACACACACACACACACACACACACAAACAAAAAAACAAACTGGGTGCAGTTAGGTGATATGGATTGTGTGTGTCCACAAGCAAGTAACCCCTTTAGTAACGTGATAATGTCTCTTTCTTAACAGGTTATCACCACTCAACAAATTCATATGTTCAAATTGTACATGAAATGTGAGACTCAGAGAAATAGTGCAATGACCAGCGTGGGACGAATGAAAGTAAATTAAAGATATAAAAATACATTCAGAAAGCATTCTTTGACAAGAGCGTCAATTGTTCAAACAATTTTATCAGATTATACCCACAACACCAAACATGTGGTCTGACACAATTTGAATCAAACATTCTGCAGCATATTCTGCACTTCCACCCAGAACACAGGCCACAAAGACAGGTAGGTACGACCCAGCTATAGGAGCAGTTATAGGAGTATTCTTCTCTGTATAAGAGGCCACCGCTGAAATAATGACTTTAATAATACCCTTCCTGTGTCCTTTATTATCCATTGGTGTTTTGCACTCGGCTGTTACATGTCATGTTACTTATTATCTGACACTTTTTCACAGCCGCCCCCCCCCCCTTTTTTTTTATTACATATCTATATCAGTATGATACTTGTACATACATTTTATTCTCTCAGTTGCAGGTGGTAGTAAGTATACTGATAAGTATATAGACCAGTATCCATGGACATAACCCAGAAAAGGCATGAAATCGCCAACCCCACGCTGATGTAACTTTACTACTACTACTTCTATTAATTTATTTCTCTAATTATTGCTTTGCTTTGCTCTGTGTGTGTATCTGAAGGGTTTCTGGGATATTGTTTTGTTTTGTTTTGTTTTATCTGCCCTACTACTTCAACTGGTTTTATTCTTATAATCAGTTCCATTTAAACTGGTGTATGATTGTTGCAGTCCCCTGGTTCAGTTTGCTCAATTGGCATTTACCCCACTTTTCATACTTTTTCACCTAGTAATCTGTGCATGTGAGGTCACATGTAATACTGCTTCTGTTGCTAAAAATCAAACAATAAAAACATTTCTGGGGGGAAAGGTATGGCCCCTTTGCTTCTGTTTCTGTCGTTGTGAGTAGAGATGAGTTAAGGGCTACTGGTTGACCTAATTGACCTGTGGGTGATCAGTCACTAAAAAGACATGCAACATTCAGATATTGATATTCCTAGGGAGGAAAAAAAAAAGAAATATTTTCATTTCCAGGTGATTTTCAAGGAGTTTCAATATATATGCACATTCTCACAGGGTTGAATTATGTTGCCAACCTGTGTGCCCTGTGAAGTTTCCTTGGGAACAGAGTTTCTGTACGAGCTGTACAGCTTTATGACAAAAGGTGTTTCTGTGTTCTTGCAGCCTGCCAGTAAGATGGTGGCATTCTCTGTCTGTTACAAAAGTGATTATGTGAACATTTTAAATACATCCAGTTTACCTTACTAGCTATCTTCAGCTTCACTCACTCAGCTTACCCATACTACTTTGGGAGCATTACAGCCACAGCAGATTACTGGAAATTAAAGCAAACACAGTGCAAGAGCATGGTGCACGCATTAAGTTGGTAAAGGAAACACAAATGAACAACCACATTAAATCAAAAAGAACTTTCAAACAATGTTCCACAGTACTAGTAACAGTTCAGAGGATAGCATGGCTAAGCATTCAAGGTACTTAATGACACATTTATCTGAAAATGAGAGGATTAACCTCCAACCAGTCCAAAGACTGTTTGTTACACAATGTTAGAACTTGTTTCACATTAAGAAGCAAAGCGAGGCCTGCAGTTGACCTTGGTCTCTCCAGAGCTCAAAGCTACCCCCTTCTACACTTCTAAAGCTAGAAGCTAGAAGCTACATGATGCACTATGTAGTCTAAAATGAAATGGATGGCATCCACATGGGTCCAGCAACAAAACACATGAAATATATGATCTTATGACAATTGTCATAGTGTCCTTCTCTTCTGAAGTGAATACCCGCTGTTACCTTTGATAAATGGAAAACTGTCAATGATAAAGCTGTGTGTACTCAGGAAGAATGCTCATGTGGATGTATACAAATGTCAGTGAAATTCTGCAACTATGTATTACCTTGGACAAAGAAATGGCTACTGGGGCCTAACATTTCAGGTCTTTCCTCTTTGGAGGAAGCTGATTTAAGCAATGAATGAATGTATATCCATGCTTAAAGAATCAGTCCTATTGCTAGGACACTCAATCACCTTGGCTATTATAGGCATAAAGTTAAGTACAAAGGCTCAAACTGTTGGCATTGATCTGCTTGCGGTACAAGGGTGGAGGAGTGAGTTTACGAGGGAGTCGCACGGCGCCTGCAGTGTGTGTCCTTCAGGCAGTCTGTGTATGAGCATTTGTGTGTATGTGACACCATCTGTGGCCTGGTCACCCGCCCAGATTTTTCCTGCCAATAGCTCCCTTAGAGGAAGAATGTTAGAGGGCATGTTGAGACTCATTGTTGTTCCCCCATCAACACACAAAAGCAGAACAGAGAGATATTTTTATGAACTGCAAGGATGGACTTGTGTTCATGTTCAAGTGTTTCCATGCATGAGTCTACAGTGTGACACAGAAATTCAGGGTCAAAGCTGTTAAGAAGCTTGTATTTACTTTATTTTTGTTTGTTTTATCTGCCACTTTCTTCCTCCTGCAGTCCCTATCCTCCCCGCTCTCATTTGTGTGCTGCCAAATCCCAGAACAAGTCAGAAGATTCAGGGTTTCACCTGAGAGTTTCTAACAGCTCAGACAGATAAATATAAGCTTTAAAAGGATATTTCTGGTGTTTTGCAATCTGGGCCACATTCCCTCGTGTATGGGGATTTAAATGACTTGTCAGGACCAAAATATCTGGAAATGTTGCAGTATTTATCAAGAATCATACAATCGGCAGTTAAAAATGATGGAGAAGCTGTCCGTCAATTGACAGTGCTTTAGAAGACAATCTCCTCTGTAATGTCTCTGACACTCAGGTGAATGTAAGTAAGTAAACAGTGTGTTTCGGTTTCCCACCAGCCGGCAAAGACTGTCATCAAGTCACAGAAACTGATCTGTGTGATGTCAAAGAGGAGAAAATAAACAACAAGAGATGAAATTGGCTGGCAAGCTTTCATGGATGTCCGTTGTGGCTAGTAGCTGAGTTCATTCCTCGGCCTTGGGCATTTCTATGGCATTCCTGACAATCTGAGCCTGTCAGTGCCACATTTACTGTTGAAGGACAGCTTACCCATCATTTACATCACTTACATTACAGATATTTTGCAGTTATCAGATAAGGAATCAGAATCAGCTTTATTTGCCAACTATGGAGAACCATACAAGGAAATTTTCCCTGGCAGTTGCAGACTGCATTCACTGTGTGCTGCACTACTTACAACCATTGTGAGTCATTTCCAACTCCACACATAAGGAACCAGGGCGGAAGTTGACAAATATCAGAATTATCTGATATTTGTCAAGTCTTTTGGCGAAGGCCCCAAACAGACGGAATGTAAGAGCGCGAACAGAGCGGTGGGGTGGCTCAGCTTCTGAAAAGGAGTGAGGTCTCTGCCTTGTGTTGAGTTTGATACAATATGATAATGGCCATCTGTTGGTAGCGCAGCAGTGCAGTAAACTACATCTGATAGTGGAACAAGAGGAACACATACACACACAAATCACACAAACCTTCGAACACACATACTCTACAAGGATGACCTCGTTCCAGCCACAGCCAGTGTTTCTGAAAGGCTTGTTGAAGCTCTAGTGTCAATCAAACCAGGGAAGGAGTCTCTGTTTGAGGATAAGAAAGCAGGCAAATTTACATTTTTGACCCCATAATGACACTGTTTGTTCTGGAAGACTGAATTTATACACTCAATGCAATGTAATTTTCCAGGTCAATGTGCAGTATCTGTTGTTTGTCAAACTCCTTTTACGTTCTCCAAAGGATAAAACCAGCTGATATTATAGGCCCAGTTTCCTCTAGTGCCACCAGGAGGTTGCAACACGTAAAAGACAATATCTTATATTTCTAAATATTGTGTGACACAGTGTGGAGTTGTGGTTTGGTCAGACATGTTGAGCAACACCAGGATCCATGCTAAGAAGACAGCCAGCACATCCTCATGACGATGACTGGTAGGTTTGTCACATTAGTTGTATTTGTTGTATATATGTATAATATTTCCTTCCGTAACTACGTGTCTCATATTATTGTCATCCCAGTCATTTCCCAGCGATTGAGTGACTCTGAAGCTTGTGCTCTTTCACAGTTCAGAATGAGACCAAGTTTGGTGGAAATGGCGTTAACAGCATGTGAAAGAAATTTCAAAATAAAAGCATCATCATCTAATGGACAATCTAATACAGATCGACGGCTTAAGTTGATTGGATCTTTGCTTAAACAACTGATGTAACAATACAGATAGATGGATTGTTACACTCTTAATTTTAATATAACGCAGAAGCCTAGCTGCTGGGGTGATGCAGCACCTCCCGTTCTATAATATGCATAAGTGACACACAAATAGAAAGTTACAAATACAAACGTACATTTAAATCCCATATCAACTGCACACATTTACCGTGTCAACATGAAGTTGCTGGGGGTTCTTATGGATTCCTTCAAACTCATCTCTACGCAATGATGAAATGTTTACTTCTCTAGAAGGAGGAGCCATGAATTGCATACTGTTTCATCACATATGGTCATGCACTCGTAGGAAGTGTATACAGTGTACAGTATGAGCGCAATAGAGAGAGCGCCTACCACTTCATGTCATTTGATCCAAAATACCCGAGGTCAACTGGAGGCGTCGCACATCTTTATCACAGCCCACAGATGAGAGGGAACGGCTGTTGCTTTGTTCTGATTCACAACGTCAGCTTTTATACCATGAACTCTGTAAAGACAAATCCTTATTATTACCCCTTTGATATAGCTTGGCACTTGCCAGGATGTCATACGGGTTTTGCCTCACAGTGTTGTGACGTGATGAGATAAGTTACAAAACAGCACAGGCACCTACAAAAGACACTCACAGACACACACAAACACACACTCCTCTGTAGCAAGTACATAAATATATACACATGCAGGCGCAAGCCAAAAGCTAGAAGTATTTTGGGGTGGAAGTTTTCAATGTATTTGGATCGTTTTTAAACTTTAATCTTTATGCATATCTCGGAGGATAATGGGTTGTTTCATAATGGCTGTTTTCACTGGTAAAAAAAACTGTCAGTGAACTGTTACATTCTGTTCCCTAAACAGCACCACGCTCACAAAGCATCGACAACAACAGGCTCAGCTTGCTTCTCCTGAGCTGGCTGTGTCTCAATTCAAAAAACGGAGGAAAGTAGAAAATGAAGGTTGGATCAACCAAGGCAGCAGGGGCAACAGAGGCAGGTGAGAGTCTAATTTCCCATGGTTCCCTTTGTTCTGCTGGTTGTGGTGGTGATGACCGATGGGTTAGGGTTCATCTGGCTAACTAGTGATGGCCTTCTCACCAACGTCTGACGCATTCCATCCCCCAGCTCTGCCGAACACATACAGTACAACCCATTATAACTACGCTGCTTCCTTCCAGCTCCCCTCTATCAATTTCTTACACCTTCTTTATCAAGATGCCACCCATTTACATCAGGGTCCCATTATCACTCCCGGGCTCACTCAGCCTTCTTCCCCTGAGCCCTAATGCCTGAATTTAACCTTGGCGAGTCAGAGGTTTCTCTACTATCCTTAACAGAAAGCAAGTGCAACAGGATTGGCCCATATTAAGAAAGAGCAATACATTTGATTAAAAAAATTATGAAAGCAGAATTAATCCAACTTTAGAGCCTCAATTTTGCATTTCAGAATTGCGTAATTTAACCCAACACATTTGCTTTCTCAGTCCTCTTGGGAGATGATCACACCGGCACAAGGCAGCCTAGGATGTTTGCAAAACAGCAGATGTGCAGATGGAGAGGGGTTAACGACGAATCAGATACACGGATTCAAGGTCTTCCTATTGTGGTGATTGATGAGGAGAAGAAAAATGTTTGGTGAATACCACCATCTCTTTGATTTTGATCGCCTGCCCAGGCCATGGGTGACATGAAAGACCAGCGGGAAACCTAGTGCTGAAAAGCTAAGATTGTGTCTTCTTCTTCTTTGTGAGATTGACCTCTTATACCAACGGAGAACAAGGCCCCTCTAGAGACACAGCACTCAGACTCAGCAGTAAGGGGAGAAATGTGAGTGTGACCATAACTATCCTAAAAGGAGCTAAAAAATTACCTCTGTTGCTAAAATGCATCATTATTGTGTGTGTCTGTGTGTGTTAAACATCATTCATACATGACAGCTTCCATTCAAGTGTGTGTCTCCTCCACTTAATGATGTGGTGCACCATAAAAAGTGGACTCCTGTGGAGAGGAGGAGCTGAGTGATTTAAATTGTTCATCAGGAGTGAGCGTGCAGTCTAAGATGAACCATATTCTTTAACAGAAGACCAAATATAACAAAAATACCTTACGGAGGTATGGAACTGAGCTGTTTCCATGACAACTGAGCCAACTATCTCCTCAGAAGCACAGCAAGTAAACTGACCCTGAATCATTTTTTGTTGATGAATTACGAAAGAAAATACTTTAACATAGTAATTGAATCATATGAAGGGCACAATATCATAAATGAAATATAGAGGTAGGAAACATTAAAGACCATTTATACAATATGTATACATAATGTATAATGAATAATAGCAGCATAAATAAATGACAGCAAATTTTCAAACATGTCCTCCAGGACTTACTTGAGTGTGTTCATACCACTTATGAAATCTCACTCACATCTGCTTGAATGTATCTCTTTCACGTGTCCTCTTCTGATTACAGAGTCTTGTACAAAATTAGGAGAATGTCATCTGAATAAAAGTGTGATGGCATATGAAGCAGTGAAAAGGAAATTGAGAGAACACAGGAAGCGTCCCTTCATCCTTTCACAGTAAATATTCCTCACTTTTCTCTGACAAGCACAATTATGCATTTATAATCACAAGAGTTATGAAACTAAATGGGTTACTGGTACATAAATTATTGGTGTCTGACACGCTGCCATCGCTTGTGTTCTCTCGCTTTTTTCCAAGTTCTAGATACATGTCCCTAGTTTCCACAGTGCTGCTTGTCAGATTATGTTCTGTACTTGGGTTCCAATGGTGGCAAAATAATTATGGACAGTAAAATATTCTACACTCAGCTTGTCTTTGAGCACCGAGTCTTGAAAAGAACAGTTTTTTGTTGAATGTCAAGGATTTGGGTTAACCACAACAGGGAAAAGCAGCAAGGAGGGAAACCATTAACCCATGGAGGAAAAAAACCCTTGAAAGTAAAAAATGTCCAATTAACAGGGACAAAACGTTTCAAAGAAAGTCCAAACCAGTGAAAGTAAATAAACTCTCTCTGAAGCAGAGATATGCAAGAAATAAAAAGCAGAGAACCATGAATTCAACCTCTGAAGGAGCTACACATCCATTAAATATTATCCCACCAGCGATGTGATCATGGACTGCATAACCTCAGTCTCACCAGGTTCAAATCTTTGGCCAAGGATGGAGAATTGATTACCAGTGAAAGCTGCTTTTCGTCAGCACCATTAGTGCTAGTACTGCACTAGTAACAGTATCTACGCTGTCACTGGAGAGCGCTATTCTCCCAGGATGTCTGGATTCTCTCCTGATTCACAGAGGGAGAGAGGCACTACTAAGGAGAACTTCTGACTGTTCAGTCCACCCGTCCAGGCTGGAGGTGTGAGACCCTTCCAAGTGAGTGGACGTCTCCCACTGCTGCACTGCTGCATTAAGTAGGAAGTAGCACAACATCAACACACATCATTTTGAAAGTAAAACACAGAATAATGACACAGAATGTGGACGGTAGATGCAGGGTTGAAGGGTGGGAGAATAAGTCATTTGCTCAAAGGCACATGGCATTAATAATTTAAAAAATCTGCATTTTCATACTAAATTCCTCTTCCTGAAAGCACAAAACAAAATGTGTCATCAAGAGCAATTGTATTTTGAGAGTAAATGGAATATGTAATATATATACCCGCATGTCAACTCAGATTTATGTTGCACTTGAAGATACTGTACTGCATGTTAACTATTAACCTCTTTATTTCTATGGTAAGAAAGGATTATCCTATGTTCTCTTCTTCTATTCTATTCTATTTCTCTTTACTTCTAATCCACAATTAAAGGACATTTTTTCCATTTAATAGATTTGTTTCAATTTATTTCAATGTTACCTTGCCAGTTCTATGCATTGCACTGCCAGCACATACACAGTGTGATGCAGGATGACACAAATGTCTCCATGCATTTGTTCGTGTCTTTGTCTCTCTGGCTGGTGGGACACTAATGCGATGTCCAACTGTGACAGCCATCTTAAACGTCGCTGTAGATGCAATGGAGACAATTTTAGCAACGAGAAAGACGCATGTCAGCGGGAGTTGTGGGAGCTGCACACACACGTTGCTTGTACACATGCACACACGTCATCTAGATTTTGATTATAGGGAAACAGGAGTTGCACCTATCCTTTTGCAGTGTGTAATTAGCGGTGCCATCTGTACGCTGTGGGCTGTGAAAGACTCGGAGGTGAGGACAGCACAGGAGGAGCACAACTGTCCATCCTCATTTCCACTCAAATCATTATTTTGGCTTATTCATAGCCTTTTTCATTTGCATTTTATTTCCCATCCTTATGCCTGTAAAATGCTCTCTCGGGTTAAGTCATCAACTGCTCTGACTGCCCTAAATGTGTGGTATTAAACCTTTCAAATGTCTACTATCTTTTTTTTTCTTTCAGTTTTTTCAATGTTCGCATACTGTTCTTCTCTCTGTCGTCCAACAGTTCTGTTCATCACACTGTCTCTCTCACTCCCTCCTTCCCTGTCTTCGGGCTCCAGGCAGCAGTATTGGACTCTCAGAGGGGAAGTACAGGTTTGAATGATGGGCTTGTTAACAGGGTCACTGATAATTCTGCTAATTAGCTGCCATATCACCTTAAGCTGCTGTTCCAACAGCTAGATAAGAAAAGACAGGGAATCGGTGGCAGTTCTAGGAATTTTCAAATAGGTCGGCCCAGTGGTGTCTGAAGGCGGATACTAAGTTTTAATGTGCGCGCACCAGTTCACTGAATTCTTTTAAACACAACAGCTCCCTGCTAATAGACAAACATGCACATATCGACTGAATATCAGTCTCTCTCAGAACCTGAAGATTTGGTGTCACTTACAAAGCATTAGATGTTAGCACAATATATGTCATGACACATCCGCCTTGTGATAGAAATATTCCATATACCCAGTGTTGTATTTTTTCATGTCCATTTGTTAAGCTTAGTTTAGTATTTGGTAATGGTTGGGTGATGTGAGTTGCGCAAAACAAATCAATTTCTATGGTGCTATTTTCATATCTATCAGCACCAGAAAAACTAGCATTTGTCACTATCGTTGTCACTTCTACCACACACACACACACACACACACACACACACACACTTAGTCATTCATTCATTTACTGTCAAACTGCCCTCATTCACACTTTATGTCCAATTGCATGTTTACTCACCGCCTCTCCAAACACATGCCATTACTACTTCCGCTGGCTTTTCCATACTATACAGTAATTTTTCATGGTAAAATAACTATTGGGTTTTTTTTTACATTGCCATTTTGCCGAGAGTAAAAAGACCTCCAGGACTTTTTTTCAATCTTGTAAAAAAATGTACAGTTTGTTTGTTGTTTACCCCTTTTCTTCCACAGTTTTACATATTTCTCAGTGTGTGCACATTGCATGTTGCATGTCAAATTGATTTAATGCTGTAATGAACACTAAAAACAATTATCTTATGAAGATAGCTTTGTGGGTGATTTGCCAGGCAACTGGCTTTTTACAGCTGCATTACGGAGTAAAGAAAATCACCAAGTAATGGACTTGTTGAAAAATAACACACAGTAGGTCATTTGCAAAATGGGAGGTCATGTCCTTTATCAGCAGCAGATGTCAAATTAACTCCGTGTGTTGTAGTATTGGCTGCTCAGCATCACCAGACCTCCTATTGGTCCAACTTGTTAATGAGCCTCAGATGTCCACATCACACAGTGGGATTACTGTGTTAAATATTGATATCAGCCATACTAATTACAGACGTTTAATTATGGAATAAATAATTGAAAGCAAAAACTATACTCCAGTTAATGTAATTAAAGAACACTAATTAATGCATTAATTGATTTCATGTTAATCTAATTTTCCATGAAATTGGAAGAATCGTGGGAGAACGATGGCAAGACACAAGGTTGACGTGAGAGATGTACGGCAGCGCACTAACAGCAGGATAAAGTTACAGTGATAAGGAAGTTCGTGCCGTGCCGACAGCCAATAAGCATGCAATTTTTTTTTTCTGCATTTTCTCCTAATTAGGGAGCACGGTTGGCACCTTGTCATCAATTAGACCCCAGAGAGCATCCTTCTCGACTAGAGGGATTTTATCAACACAGCCAAAACACAGAAAATAGTAGAAAAGGATGGAAATGAGTGGAAGTGAGGCACATATCTGAGGGCTGGATGAGACTTTGCTCTAAAAGAGAGAGAGAGAAGATGAAAAACGGTCTTCATCTGCGATCTGGGTCAGAGCTCTGTGCTGCAGTGCCGAGTGTTTCAGCGTGCTGCACACTGTAACTGCATCTGTTTCTGGAGAGGTTCTAAGAAGATTCTCCATAGCGAAGCATCACTGAGTCGACTGAGCACCCCCACCACCTGAGTCTACTGTAAACAGCAGTCGGAATTTAAATTCACACTTACATGCACACATGCCCTGTTCATGATATGCTGTTGCACTGAGCCAATGGGGCAAGCAGCCGTATCAGGTTAAGAAACAGACAAGAGGCCAACCGAGGCAGATGTGGTCAAATCTGTCTCCCCTGCTTAACATACAGTATCTGTATCCTCTATAATACCACACGAGGGATTCTCAGTCAGCAGCAACTCCGATTTCTTCTTTCCCTCAAGTTTCACCCCCCGCGCCCCTCCAGACACACTCGCCTGACATCAGCATGAATGAGCACAATTAGATTAGCCGCACGGTGAGTCAACCAAGCCTCCTTCTCAAAACTGCATTATGGTTTTTGCAAAGCAAGGAAGCTTGTCTTTGTATGACTTTGGCTTCACAGGTCACTACATTCTTTTTTTGCAGGCACGGGTCTTACACACCTAAGTCACTTACATATGCTTGCATGCAAACATGCGCACAGAAAAGCAAATGCCGTGGTATGACTAAAGCAACACAAGCGTTTGATTGACATTAACACGGCGACTGTATATCTAAATTTCTCGGCTTGGTGGAGAGGAACAGCATTGGAGAGCACAGTAAATCAGCCTGTCAGTCAATGTGGCAAGCAGCCCCCTGCACCGACGCCCTCCGCGAGCGTTCCCCGCAGCAGAACTGCTGTGGGAGGGGGGGACAGCAGGTACACACATGTTGAAGCAGAGAGGGTTTATCTACGGGCTGTTATCACTAATGTTGTAATTGACCCAGCCATTATAATGACTTTCTAGTGAATAGGAACAAACAAGGAGACATTTGTTTTTCCACGTGAAAAGCTATTGCCTTCATTGTCACACTACTTTGTTTATCGCAACATCAAGATCTAATAAAGAAAAAGCACTTTTAACAAATAAATGTCAATGCTGATTGTTGTTGTAAATAGCATGGATAGCAACAGTGTTTTGGTTTTTTTCATGACATGAGATTATCATTGCGCTTTAAGTTGGAAATTGATTGTAGGTTAAGATTGTCAGTTGCTTCTTAATCCGATAGATCCTTTGAGGGGGTTAAACAAGGTGTATCAGATCGATTCAGCTGTTATCAAGGAGCATGCAGCAAAGGAAAGGTGGTGCTGTGAGGCCCCAGGCGCAGAGCATAAGACCTTAATGTGAAGTATCTGTTATATCTCTGATTTGCTGGTAGAAAGGAGGTAGGTGTAATATATGATATTATCAGCAGCGTAGGACTGCTCCATTCTATCTCTTCTATCTCTTATCATCGCTGTAAACAAAAAGCCCTTTGAACAATAAAATAAAATTGCCTGCAGACATGAATGGCCATCTCACTGACTTTCTTCATTTCCCTTTCTTTCCTTTTGGATGTCACAGTGAGGAGACCAAAAAAGGGTTCACACTGACAGCTCACACTGATTCTAATCTGTTCTCATTGGTCCATCCCCATCCAATGAATCTTTGTCATGGTTGCCAACAGGTGAAGGACATCGGCTTCTCTGCTCGATCTTGCCTTGATTTTAATCTTTTGAAACATGAGGTCCTTGAAGAAAACATTACTTCGGTTTTAAAATCTAATTTGCTTCCCAGATGCCTCCTGGGGAGGTGTTCCAGGCATGTCTGTCCAGGAGGAGACCTCTGGGAACACGCTGGAGGGATTCTATCTAGTGGATGGCCTGGGAACACCTTGGGATTCCCCTGGAGGAGCACACGTGGGG
>CAAKHB010001380.1:50342-82535 GCA_901007665.1 Aeoliscus strigatus
GGGGGGGGGGGGGGGGGGGGGGGGGGGGGGGGGCAGTCTGGACTTCCGCTGTAACAGGAAGTAGCTGTAACAGTAACGGGATTTAGATCCATGCAAATAACTCAGCTGATGAGGCCTCTGGTAGTTTGTGCATGAACTGTCTTTTATGTGAAGATATATCTTCTTGAGTTGTGCTTCATTAACCTCTCGTTGCGCTCTATCAGAGATAGGGGACTGTGCTACAATAATATCCCAGTGATGACACTTGGGTCAGGACCTCTATGATCCTGGGAGGGTAAAAGATCTCATTAAGAGTGAAAGCCTTTGGGACACTAATGCAATTTGTGTGTCCTCTGTTCTCAGGAGCCAATTAAAACATTAGCCTAAACTATCACAGAGCTCACAGATGTTGATCTCAAACCATGACAGTTGTGTGCATCACGTTGAAAAGTCAGAGCTCAAGCAATGACTCCCCAGGCTGAAATGATAATATAATACTCATAAACAAAAACACTGCATAATGCAAATTAAAACAGCCACAGTGAGAAAATGTTAGTTATCGGGTCGTATGACTTTCTACATAGCTTGTCTGGTATATCAGGGTTCCTTTTATGTCCAAATATGAAGAAAGACACTGATATATGATATGATATGATATGATATGATATGATATGATATGATATGATATGATATGATATGATATGATATGATATGATATGATATGAGGAACTGCTCGTCAATTCAGACTCTCTCTGTTGCTCAATTTTTACTCCAGCTGAGAAAGTTTCAACAGCCTCATTCAATGCTAACTAAGCCTGTCCATGACCAAATCTCACTCCATATAATGCAGCGTGTCCCTGCCGTGAGTCCCGTCCTCAGTCTTCCTTCCCTCCAATCTCTAACTCAATACAACAATTACATGGAAATTATCCACAGATTCCAACTCCTGGCACTTACTGAGGGGAAAACAGGAAGCAAATCAACACAGCAGATCACAATGATAACTGGAGAACAAAGATCTAACCAGTGCCTGGAAACATGGTGACTTCCAGATCATTCAGTATTCATTACTACATTATTATATCAGGATGCAACATTTACAAAAAGGGAAATCCTTAAATGTTTATGTATTATTATATGACTACTTGCGGTTTTCTGAGTTGCTAAAACACATTTCTTGAAACGTCCTTTATCCCCAAACGACATTCTGAAAACCTCTGACTTGCAATTCACTTCCGTGCTGCTATCATATCCAGGTTGGGGAGGTGCAGGGGGAGCTAGAGCCAAGCCCACCAGACAGTGGGTAAGAGGCTGGGTACACCATGGACGCGGCATCAGGCCATCACAGGACCAACATGGAGACAGACAACCATTTGCACTCACACCTGCTAATGCCAAAGAGTTGGCAGTTCATCTATCGGCCAGGTCTTTGGACTGTGGGAGGAAGCTGCAGAAGCCGGATCATTCTTTGAGCCTCAGTACTTAAACAACAACGTCACATCCTTCAGCAGGACAAATCCAGCTTGATGTCACACACTACATTCATTGACTGGAGATTTTTCCTGGAAGGTTTGATACACCTTCCACGCCATGCTAAGAATCCCTCATTACAATGAGTAGTGGAGTCTATACGGAGGGAGGCCCATTATCTATCATCCAGCCATTCACACATTTGTTAACCTCTGTGACATCGTCCCAAATTACAGCACGCAGGACGATTCTGTCTGCTCAGGGCGTCTCTGCTCATGTCAGAGCTACAACAACCTGTTAACCATCTAAAGTTACTGTCAGACACTCAGTGTTACAACCCACAGTCACATTGTGTAGAACATCCTGGTAACTAATGGCAGCACGAATACTTACTTCCCTCATTGGACACTTGTTACTTCTGAGCTGTTGTGTGTTTATTAACAATGTCAACAGTGTGTTAGTTGTGTGTGACTTTCAAGGCATATGTTTATGTCATTCTGGGCCAAAGTGCAAAACACTGCTGAATGTGTTTTGATTTTGTGATTTTGTAATTTGGTAAATTGACATTCTTGTGTGGAATGTATCACTCATTACTATATTGTTACATGAGAGCTTATTGCATGCAAATATTACATGAATTGTCAATAGCCAGCCACATTTTACTACATCAGTACTCATTACGTAGTTATGGGGACAATATTGGCATTTATTATCATAACTCAATACTATAATACCATGCACAAGCACCAAAGGTTTCAGCCAACATTATTAAATGAGTCATGAGTTATGCGTAATCTTTTCACCTTGCTTTAGTTTTGATGTAAATGTGAATTTGTACTCTGTGTAAAAAAATCTGCATATGATAATGTGTATTTTAGAATCCTTAATATGCTTTGCCACTGTTCCTTTCACTCAATAAAATCAGAGATGAATCTGGCTTTCAGTGGGCTTTATAGAGGGATTGCAAAGCCCTCACACCCACCTACCAGAGTGTCAAAACAATATTTACAACCAATCAGATACCTTGCTGAGGGAGTATTGCACAGAGAAAACATTCAAGCACCACGTCTGACAGATGACTCCCTAGACCACATGATTGACAGGAAATGAGTGCAAATATGCTGAGTCCACAGGGCATCTCCCAGAGCGATGTCACCGCCAGGTCATGTGATGACAGTTCAGAGTAGTGGGTCATCACCTTTTGACCCCTGAACTGAATAAATACGAGATTCAGAATGAATCTCTGTAGCTCACTGGAATCAATGACAGAAAGAGTTAGCGCCACTGACTGACCACGGGAGCTGCAGAACTAGAGCATGACTACAGTTACTGAATATCAAGTGCTTCATTAAACACATACCGGTAAATCCCAAAAAATGTTATCTGCATAGCAGCATTTTCCGATGTCCAATGATTCCCCGTTATCGATGCACTCATACAAACTCTTCATCATTCAAGACTTCAATTGTCCGATCAACCTTATGGGAGAAGGCTACTTGGATGCGGCCCAGGGCTTCGAGACATGGCATTTCACCCAAATTGCCCAACATTGCTGCCAAATGCAAGTCTTTGTGCAAGGTTCTTAACAGCTACAGATCAATGCTCCAGACACAGTGGTTTTTGGCTGACTGAGTGTACTGTGACCCCGTAAGGAGGATTTTGTGTGTGTGTGTGTTTCAGAAACTTATTCCATCTAGATACAGAACGACACAGGAAGCTGTTGCTGCCCTTGGTCATCAAACTTAACAACTCCTCACTGTGACCGCCAAACACACTGAGGCAATAAACTGCAACCAGAGTCATTCTATAAAACACTTACTGAAAACACTTACTGCTAATACTTGCTATTACAACATAATTCACATGTCTGACACAATGTTTAGGGTTCTTGACACTGATAGGCCACCGTGCTTGTTGTTATTTATACAACTGCTAGAATGTACCTAATCTAATGAAAGTAACAATGTGTCATAATCCACTGCTGCAAAAACTCTATGGGGTTGTTTTATTGTTGGAGAAGAGAATGGAACTAGAGCAGTTCAGCAATTAACCAGCTGATGAGGATGGGATCGGGGAGTGACGTCATGACTACACACTGATCAGTCCATAGTATTTGTGCATTGTGTACAATTGCTAATTCTGCAAAAGGTATCAATTTTACTGCATCACCGTGGTAACATGTGACAGTGACCAACAACAACGTTAGTAAAACACATCTCAGGAAAACAGCTCTTAAAGATATTTCAATCTTGACCAAATTTGTGGCCTTAGCAGTTGGCAGGCTGTCATGTTACCATCCTCTGAGACGTGCTTTAGTGCGCGCATACACACACACGCACACACACACACACACACACACACACACACACACACACACACACACACACACACACACACACACACATACACACAATACCTCTTGGCTATCTATGACCCAAATCCTCTTTGAACCCTCCCTCTTGGCTCCTCAAATTCTGTCTCAGTCTATTTCACTTGCAAGAAACTGGGACCTCAACCATCCACTCATGTTGTCCTTTTTACTTCCAGCGATAGAAATATGCATCTTTCCAAAACACAACAGACCTCCTGACAAAGATTTTCCTCACAACAATATATGGGTTCAGGAAAGGATCTTAATTCCACCTTGACTGTCCTACCTGGGTGACCTACATCAACAATGTGATTCTGCTCCATTTCTTTCTTCTCCTCCAGAAACAGATCAGCCTTTCTCTGTATCACTGCTTTCAAATCGGAGTCTCCATGTAAAAGAAGAACAGGTGTACAGGAGGGACAGAAGCTGTAAAGGCTGCAGAGGGTTAAATGCTGGCTTTGACCCCCACTGATCACCCTGCTGAGAAAATAATGCCACCCATAGGCCGAGGGCACAGGGAGACACATGTGGCTCTGCTATGAGAATATAAACTAGGTAAGACTTCTGTAGGTTACAGGAGGGAAGTAGAGGGGAGGGAATTCAAAGTAATTCTTCTGAGGGTTGGTATATGCTCAGTAAGCCCTTTACCTCCTGCTCTCCTTACCATAAACCACCACCAGGAAGATTTTCACAAGATGAACGGACACCTCTATCCCTCAGAACTCCTCTCTTTGACAGCCCTGAGTGTCTGCAGAAGATATATTTTTAATGCATTCTTGAGTATTTTAGAGCAAGATCTATTGCTTTCTTCCCTTGGATGATTTTGCACAAGCTGCAAGCTTGCACACTGTGTGCTTCTTTTCAATGAAATAACAAGACGCTCATACTTGGTTAGCCACTGCAAGTCCCAATGCCTGTATCGAAACAATGGCACAAAGGTCAGTATGTACAGTAAATCAACGCAACAATGGCCAAACTAATAACAAAGGTCTAATCAGCTGCTCAGCCATTTTCTGGAAATTGCTGGCATACATGAGCAACTCTCTTACGAAGTAAGGACAGAAGCGGTGGGGAGATAATACACTCTCGCATGCTGTTGTGGGGTCAGTAATATCCATTCTGGAATGGCATTGATGAATGAGATCCCTGTGCATTGTGGAGGTGTATTGAACGCAAGGTATCAGAGGAAAGGATATGGAAAATTGAAGAAGGCAGTTGCGTGATTAACCAAAGGTTGTGGAAATAGCACCCCTGAATGATATTTCAAACATTATTGTACACTGGTGCTCCATAGTGTTGTTGAACATGAGAACTTTTATTATTCTCATGGCAGACATCCAGAAACAACTATTTATGCTCTATTATTAGCTCCTTTTTTACTTATCCATTCAACAGTGATTGATAATCGAGCTCTCATCTGAACTAAACACACTGATTCCACAGGAGTTGAAACGCCGACATTTTGAAAGTTTGTTCTTTCATTCGTCATCTGCTAAGTGTCATGGCAAATGCTGGAGATGATCCCAGCTCTCAATGGGTGAACGGCGGTGTATATCCTGGACGAGTCATCACTTCATCACAGGCTACATCGCTAACATGTAAAGATAAGACAACCATTCACACCCACATGTAACTGGTTAACCTGGCATGCTTTTGGAGGTGCACAGGAAGCCGGAGAACCTGGAGAGAACTCATGCAGACAAGCAGAGAATACATAAATGTAATCAGAGCATACACACTTCAGACAGGTAGAGTTTATCATGAGTTTGTGTTTTTCTTTGTATAGAAACACATGAATCATCCCATTTTCCTTGCCCCCACTGGGTGAAGAGTGCGAACAAAGTTTAGTCCAGCTGTGGCTCCTTTGTGCCGCAATGACTCGCTGTCCCCTACTGAGGTCCAAGGCAGTCCGGTCAACATTCATTATACAGGTGCATCTCAAAAAAATTGAATAACATTGAAACCGTCAGTAGTTTTCGAATGGTTTCATTTTAATTTTAATAACTGAAGCCAACAAGTCTGTATCTCAAAATATTTAAGTATCTGGTGTCAGCTTTGAGTATACCACAAATGCAGTTTCAACACCATAAATCTCATATCTGAATTGCTGGATTTTTAGTTTCATGAGCTGTATGCTACATTTATCAGAATCACAATTACCACAATTAGAGCACAGAAGGCTTGAAATTTTCAGTTTCTGTTTCAATCTGACATATATGAACGTTGCATTGGTTGAATTAAATCACAGGAAAAGATAAACTTTTCCATGATATTTGAATTTTCAGATGCACCAGTATAATGCATATGCAGCTGCATCATGTAACTTTCAGCATAAAACAGCACCTTCATATTCATTTTGATTTGTACAAATTTGTAACAACAAGAAATGTGTCTCTTTCATTGTCAGGTTGAGTGAGTATAACCTCCCGGTGATATTTATGACAATTTACGAAACATAAAATAACACTATCTCAACACACATCTCAAATTAGGTATTTGTTAAATGAAAAGTAGGTAATTAACAAATGAAAAATATTCTGCTTTGGCATTCTGTAATTACTAGTGCTAAAGCAGCAAAAGTTACATTCTGTTGCTTTAATATGTCCATTGAGAGGGACATAACGTATTTGTTCTTTACTATTATTACTAAGCATAAAGCCACAACATAATCAACAAAAAATAAACTGCAAAAGAAAATAGCTTTTAAAAGCCAGCAGCCGTGTTTTTAGCTTGTGACCTTTCAAAAAAACAACAACAACAACACACTGACACTGAACAGCAGATGATAAATTAAAGAAATGCAGAAACCACTGCTTCATAGATAAACGGATTTGTGCAAAATGCACAATCTTTCATACTCCTGTCTGGCCCATTTATGTCTGTTAAAGTAAAGCTCTTCCCAGTCTGACCTCATGGCTATGGTAAGGATGTGAGAGCACCCCTCAGATCTATAAACAGTGTCTCATAATGAGTATGATGACACAGAGGAGAAATACTCGTCTGTATCACAATCTCACGTATTCTATTCTTCTGTTGCAGACGTACTACAGGAGGGTCCTATGTTCAAAAGGACTACTAAGTCAGTTTTGAGGAGATTCAGAAATAGAGTGGGAATGTAAGTCTTTGAAAATATAAGCTTTTCACTGCAAAATACATTTCTCAGATTGCACCTATGAAATTAATTGAATAAGTGTAATTGAATGGGTAAAATTAATAGTTTACCAGCAAAGTCATGCTCTCACAAAATAAATTATGTTTCATTATGAAGTGTTGAGTCTTCTCCGGTGAGGGCACAATACTGCAATAACAAATAATCTCCAAAAGCAAGAGAGACGATTCATTTTCATTTCAAATCCCAGAGGATCATGAGCTGATAAACTTGACACATACTCAGCGGGTGCAGATGGTCACCAGCATGGACAAATACAGTTGAAAACCTAGTTTACAAACTTCACATCACAATGACAGATTGCATGGTCATATTTGTTTCTAATTGTTCAGTAATAACATGCATTAAAGAGCCCCATTGTGCGCTCTCATATAAGTGTCCAGAATGACATTTGAATGAAAATTCAAACAGTAAAAAATAATGTTTGTGAATGTCTGACTCTGATCTAAAACTCCTCTGAGCTGGTCTATCACTGGAGGTTAGGGATATGCAGAGTTTCTCAACATCTTGTGGGAAATAAAACTAATACTTCCTGAGAAATTCACGAAAATATCTGCCTCCAAATTTAATGGGTTCTTTGACCAATTCCCCATCCCTCCACCAGGTTTAATGAAAGTCTGTCGGCTAGTTTCTCCCAGATTCTGCACCGACAGACAGACGGTACGGGTAACCTAATAAGTAAAAGCATGTTGCTCTGGTGAAAGAGCATCGCTGCATGTTTTATTTTCATTACTGCAGTTTGTGCACGGCGGAGGTCATGATGATTAATATCGGCTCTGCATGAGCCTGAATGATGGCGCTTAGAAAAGAAAGAGACAGAACAGAACGTGAATGCTTCATTGCCCATCGCCCCTCTTAACCCCGCGGCCAGAGATGAGCTAATAGGTCCCTTGAAGGCATTGTTGTCCAAGTTTCCCTCACCTCTGTCAGATGTAGTAACAGGACTAATTGTTGTGGAGGATTATAATGGCAATTTCTGAGTTTGTGCACTGCTAAATGGACCTGAATGGAAATGCCAGGAATCCTATTAAATCCCAAATAAACAACAGCAATGCAGCACCTACTTTTCCATCATCACATCAACTCAGCAGCTTTCAACAAAATCCTGAATGATGACAATAATTCTGATGATTAAAAAAGCAACAAAAGGCAAAAAATCATGTCTGACTCCAGATATACAACCTTCCTGAACGAATTACATTACACTTATTTTGTATGCATGTGTATGATATATTCAAACCTGCTTATCTCTGTATAAATACTGTACAAAAACAGCAGTGAGTCATTTCCCAGGAACAGTATAGACGATACATCAATATAAATGAAATTATACTGTATATTCCATCCAGTAATCCTCTTCCCTGAGCTTAACTCACTTTCATGGGGCAGGGAAGAAATATACCTTGCCGAGCGTCTTTTTTACAAGTACACCTAAGTACTTCCTCGGGGTTCATACTGTAGATAAGCAGCAGCCTTTATTTCAGTATGACTGCTTTGCTGTTTAAATGTTCTCATCAATTTAGTTTTCCTTCTCTTGAAATCAAACAGCAAAAATGAAACATCAATGTTTCTATAAAAAATGTGATTAGTTTTGTTCTTAAATATAATGTAAAAAAAAAAAGCAAAAATCCCAAAGGACATTGTTGCGCCAGTAGATGCTTACATATTATAACGGAAATACAAAAAAAATCACAAAACCAAGAAACATTGAAAATACAAAATACACATATTATACACAATAGGATATATTACACCAGCTGAAGTCCTAACAGTGCCAAAGACAATACTGCCCAGTGGCAGTTGCTTCAATTATATCAGTAGTATTATATCTTTTGCCTGTACACGACTTAAGACAAGAAAACAGTAAACATTATACTGCACTTCATATTGCATATAAAGTAATAAAGTCGACAGCAAGGTATTTAAAAATGCTATTAAAAATGCAGGAATTTTACCATTTATCTGTAAATTGTTAGTAGTGGGCACAGGGGGAAAACATGCGCAGCCGATGTTTTCGAAGGCAGCGGTTATGTTAAAGCTTATATTGAAGCAACGTAAGGACATTTCTGCTGCACAACAGCAGCCTCTGCTGTCACAAGTGCACATTACAGGATACCGGCACATTCAATTTTGTAAAATGCCACTGTGGAGAGTACCGCACTACTTGATATACCGCACTATATTTGAGAGAAACAAAACTGTGACAAATGTTACCATCAGGTAAAAGACCTGTGGTCCTACATGTGACATTCTTTTTGCTTCTGGTTCATCACATCAATCATGTAATGTTCAGATCATCTCAGTGGCACAGACAGCGAAAGAAACATAGTCACTATCCATTTGAACTCGCTGCAGTTGTGTTAAGATGTAGTTGCCAATAGTGTGTGTCACAAAGACAAAGTGCCGATCGGCAGGTAATTATCTCGTTCTAGTTCCCTCGTTAACATCCTCATCAGTCTTTTCATGGCTACCATGAGTTCTTCTGCCACAAAGCAGCATCCAGGTTCCGTGCCTGGTCACCCCATATAGTTAATAAACTCTTCTTGCACATTAATGCCTTAATGTATTTATCTCCCTAAATCCTCTTTTCCTCATGCAGTTTCTTCTTCACACCTCCCTGAGCTGAGGAGGACAGTAATCTACTGATTGTCAAGTGTTTATAGGCTGAGAATTGGGTCACACAGGCTTTCTGCTGCCCAGGGGCCCTCATGGGCGTTCCCTCAAAGTTTCCTTGTCATTTAATAAGTCGACAAAATTCTCTCAACTAAGTACAGAGACAAATGTACATCGAGCTTGTCAAGGTGAAATCATGATAAAAGAAAGATGTCTCTGTCTGTACACCTCCCCACTTTTTGAATCAGTACCCTGGCAACTTTAAACAGGATTGCAGGGACTTATAAAAACACTGGCTGCATCTTGTTTATTTGTACTAAATGATCAATTTTTTATGATGTTTATGTAATAACGTTAATGAGTCCTCAACTACCAAACACAGAAATGTACATGAGATTTGTACTGTAACGTGCTTCTCTCTATGGTGAAAACAGTTTGGAATTTAGATACTTTTTGGTCTATGATCCTGATAATGACAAATTTGGTTTTGGAAAAAAATGGAATCACATTATTTTAAAAGGAAAAATGTGAACCTATATCTGTATCTATCTATCTTGCAATTATCCAAGTGCTCAGACTCCTCTTCAAGTTGTGGTTAAAAAGCAGGAAAAGGACCAGAGAATATTCATTTGTATTTCTTCATTCATCTGTACAGTGACCTTGAATGTTATGAAACTTGTCCTTATATAAAAAGTATTATTATCATTATTACTATTATTATTACAACAGGAAGTTTAGGTATGACCATATAAAATCACTGCAATGCAGAAAGACAGAGGTACTGAATGGAGGATTATTAGTATCGTAAATGATAAAATGTGTGCCTCCTTCAAGACACACAAGTCACACAGGCCAACAGCAGACAGCAGCAAACTGACCAGGGAGACGACACAGTGATGTCAGGGGCACATCAGTAGATCTGCTTCAGCAGATGTGCCGGTAATTATGGGGGATTAATAGTGATGTTTTAAGAGGGTATCAGGGGCAATTACAGTGATTTAAAGCAATGAAGCCCTGAAACCATGAGCATGCACCTTCTAATTACCAAGCGAGATCACAGATTTAGCATAGAGCACAGAACATTTTATAGTTTCACATAATCAGGCAAAAGCCACAATACGATGTTTCATTATCTAAAAGGTCTTGATAAAGCTTGTGCTTAATAGTGCATTTCATCGATGTTTGCTTTTGCTGCAATAGTCACTGTTAAATGATTTTGGAGAGGCCTCGTGATATATTTAGCTGCTAATCAGAAAAAATTAATCTAAAGTCATTTGGAAATTCGGTTGCATCCCGATAGCTTGCGGGAATGCTTTGGATAGGAGTTTGTGTGAGTGGAGTATTCACGTGAGACCAAAAGAGGGATATGATTTCATTTGATTGCCACACTTATCAAGTCCAAATGAAGATTAATGAACACATGATGGAGGATTGAAAATAATAACACTGCAGTTGTCTTTAGGGCTCTAATTTGTTTGAGAACATGCTGTCACGCTACAGAGAGCTTATTGGCATTTGCTAATGGACTATTCATTGTGATGGAGACAAGGATGGGAGCCTCCATATCGACAAAGGACTGGAAAGAGAACAATGAAAATGGTGATGTGACGTTTGGGTATGAGGTCTGCAGCAACACCGAAGAGGTGAGACTTACATCGAACAAAGCGCAGGCGGCAAGAAGCGAGAGTATGAAGAGTGAAGGCCAATTCGCTAAATAACTTGTTCATTGATTGGAGCAAATAGATGCAGTATTGACAGTGTTGTTTGCCCAAAGGACCCCCTAATAATTAATTGCGATAGAAAGATAGATAGAAACAGACAGGGCATCCATACTGCACTGCAACCCTACACTGGAGATACAGTGTATTACAGTGTTCAATCCTGCCCTAAACTCATCTGTATGATCAAATATCTGAGGCAGTTAGTTCTCTCCGCTTATATTGGAAAACTGTTGGAAAAAGTACTATTACTTTCTCCCCAACGAGCAAATTGCAATCCATGATAATAATACATTTCATTACTATCGTAGTATTATTCATATTCAAGATTTCTTATTCTGAGTGGGGGCTCTGGTGGCCGGCTATTTAGAAAGGTATATTCAGGACCAGTTTGGGGTTTTGAACATCACAAAGATAGCAGAGAAAAGAGCTCTGAACCTGAATCTGAAACTGACTAAAATAGTGTTTGGTCCATAGTACTGTTCATATTAATACAAGCAATGATATAAAAATGAGACAAACAAAAAACAATGAACAATGAATTTTTGAGCCCTGGAGGTATGGAGCTTGTGTTGATATGCACTGATTTAATACTGATTATGTGTAATAGAAGCTGGATTATTGGAGAATAATTCTGGCCAGGAGTTTTTGCTGTGAGAGAATTAAGCACCAACTACTTACATGTCAGTTCATAAAGGTTGGTAACATTCATAATGGTAACATTAGTTTTTTGAATTGTAGATCAATTGTGTGTGTGTGTGTGTGTGTGTGTGTGTGTGTGTGTGTGTGTGTGTGTGTGTGTGTGTGTGTGTGTATGTATGTGTGTGTACTGCTGTTGTGTGTACAGTGGACACAACACTCACAGATTGAATTACCTAATCAGCCTGTGCTGCCAGAACAATATTCACTAAAATACAAACAATCACTGTGTATTCATTCAATTCAATCCCTCTTTATGCAAAGCAATTTTATAGGACCAACCTGTGTTACTGACCAGATTTTCAGCATCATTCACAAATGGGCTGCACATCACAATCTCCCTCTTAACGATGAACGTTATCGTGTTTGTTTCAGGCTGAACTCAATTATTGCAACCTTGTGCATGAGTTATTAATAACTGGACACTGGACACTCTTGGTGCGCTCAGCTCTCACTGGCTGATGCAGCAGCTACATGATGTCTTTTCCAAGTTACATCCAAATTGAAAGTACAGGGATACCTGAAGTTTATGAGTTGTGTCGCAGCCGGGATCACGCCTAGCAGGCAGTGCAGAACAAACATGTGATTCAAAAGGAAGGCGATGACAAGCCTATTATTTTTTTAGTCATCAAGCATCCACTCTAATACCTTTTTCCTGTCCTTCATATCATCTCTCCTTTCACCTCCGCTGTATGTTCAGAATTTAATTCGATTGCTATTTTAGTCACAGACAGCATGATAAAATGAAAGCTGAACGACAGAACATTGTGAGTAGACTGTCACAGCTAATGTTAATTTCATCCTTTCCCAGCTTATCATTACGTCCGTTTTGACATGCATAAAATAATTCTTCTGCTACCTTACTCATCACTGTGTGTGGGTGTGCCCTCAGGTCAAGCTCTTTCACCCCCCACACAAAGACAATGAGGGAGAGAGAAGGAAATAAGAAAGGTGTGTAAGAGAGAGTATGTAGGAATGGGCCATTGACAACTTGCATGACCTTTGAAAAATTCCTGCTCTCTTATAAGGTAGACTCATTGCCTAGAAGTAAGAATTACAAGTTAAATCATGTTAAGCTAAGATCATAATTGAGTTCTGAAAGAAATGGAAAGAGGAGTGAGGGGGGTGTAATAGAGGTGGTACAACAGCAAACAGACAAACACTATCAGGACACAGAGACATTGAAAAGACAACAGGCATACAGAGACATGAGTTCCCAAAACAAATTAATAAGCAGCAGATTGCGATCTGTGCACGGTCTTAAGCTGAGGGGAGTATGGTTCGTGGTTCACGCAGGAGCCGATCCCAGCAGTCAGTGGGCGAATGACAGGGTACAACCTGAACGAGTCAACACGTCATCGCAGGACAAACAGACAACTATTCACGCGCACAATCACACCTACAGCTAATTTAGAGTAAATGGTTTTGGAGGTGGGAGGAAGCCAGAGTACCTGGAGAGAACCCACGCAGACATGAGGAGAGAATGGAAATTCCACACAGAAAGACCCTAGGCCAGCAATCGAACAGGACCTTCTTGCTGCAAGGTAACTGTGTTAATCACTGCACCACTGTGCCGCTTGCTGCAATGTATCTAACATCTGAAGAATGTCATTGATTACTAAATGTCATAGATGGCTTTACTGTTATTGCTGAGATGAAAGAAAGAGAAAGCAAATGACATTCCATTACTCCATTACTCCAGAATCAATCCTACTGTGTCCTCTGTGTTGACAAGTTGTGCTGTTCTCGACCCAAACAGAAAATCACTGAACCCCCTGATGGCCTTCAAAGCCAAAGGACCTCTTGTACATCGGGAACAAAACTGAATCAGACACCAGCCTTTCATCCACATGCTTAACAAGAGTTATGGTACTACGGTTACTCACACCTCAACCTGAGGGCAGAAAAACAGTAGATATAACAAAGACTACCGGGTTCGTCAGTAACAAGGTATTGATTTGGGTCCTTGCCCATTGGAGTGATGATTGGTAAGTCTGTGTGTGTCGTTAGATGATGTAAGATGTGTTTGTTGTTGTTGGTTGGTTATAACAGTTGCACATTTCTTCCAGGAGACCTGAGAGAGTGATGGGGCATATGACACAGGCCAAGAGGAGGTAAGGGTTAGTCCTCGGTGTGTGTCTCCAATCCCCTCAGCCAGATGGCCACTGTCTGCCAGGGAGATGGTCAGTCCCTAAGGTTCATATGTGCAAACCGACACACAAGTGTACGTTAAATATAGAAATATCCTCAGGTACACAAACACTTGACTGTGCTGAAAAGGTGTATTTTCAAAAGGGGTGCAATGAGAGGCAAAGCATGCTAAATTGTGTGACAAAGTTCATGCTGAATTAAGCCATATATATCCCATGAATCTATCCCATCACAGGCTGCTATATGGCAGCCATGGAGCATGAGGCCAGAAAGTTGACAAACTAAGTCCGTGTCTACCCAGCGCCTTCTCTTCCATGGGGAGATGTAACAGTCCGTGAGCCTCACAGATCCACAGATGGAGAGACTCATCTTTCTTCTACCCTACTCCCCCCATCCTCCCAGGCAGAGCTGTTCATCCTGCCCCAGGGAACATATGTGCAGCATCTAGGAAGTGCAATATCTCGTTTAAGGGCCAACTTTGAGATCTGGCATATTTCCCATGGGGCTTTTTATTGTTCTGTTGGACCTTATGTTTTTTATGGACAGGCTTGGAACAGAAACACATGGTGCTGCTCCTGAACGGAGCCAAACTCCAAGTACAAGTAAATGTGATTATAGTTTGGCACTCCAAAATGAAGAATTCATTCAGGTGAGAGAAACGACCGAGAGCAGTGGTTCTGTCTGTGAGCAGATAAGGCAACAACACCCAGCCTTGAACTTTGGTGTAAATTTGCGGTCCCTGAAATGGTACTTTCAGATTTCCACTGAAAGCTTATTACCATATCTGACATTCTTTTCACTTTTACAATGGCTGGAGAAGATTAAACACAATTTCCATTCAGGTAGAGTAGCGATTTAATAGCGTCACCTGTGCCACTCTGTGATCATCTTGATCCTTTAATTTGTTTAAAAATGAATTAAATGAACTTGAATAGAGGTGAAAATGCATGATTAGTGTCACACACATACAAATATAAATTCTAATAATGATGTTAAACGTTTAGGTTTTAACAGTGCGGAAAAAGTAAAAAAGTGTGCTCTCATGTGTATGTTGTCTTTGCCCATGCAATTAGCTCTACTGTCATTAATCTACAGTGCTGATGACCAATTAACTGATTACACTGTGGTGGTCAAAGGTCATTGTTACTCTGACCTCCTGTCCACAAAGATTCATGAGTGATCTGATTACAATTTGATGCTCAAACATAACTTCGACCTCATGCAACATGATTGGGTCACTGAAGCACACTAAACTCTGCATCCAGAAGGTTAAACGTCAGCTTCACTATAATATACCAAAACACCTGAGCCAACACTGGCAGTGGTACATTTTTGCATGTGAAGGCAGACATATCCGAATCAGTGTTTTGGATTACACATCGTAATGCATGAAACAGACACTGCAGCACCTCTATTTGAAATTCAATAGGGTGCAGGTAAGTACATATTAGTGAATACTTGAATTTACTCCTTGCTCCTACTTATTCCATTGTTACATAAGAGTTCTTGTTGATGATGGTACATGACTGTATACTGGTGGAGAGGAGTGAACAGTAGGGTTGATCGCCGATCATACAAGTTGTCATGGTTGAGAGCTGAGTGTGATCTAAGAAGGAGCATGGAAAATTACCACACAGCAAATTAACTCCACAGAGTGTGATTAAAAATTTTTGTGAGACTAATTTGCAGTTACTGTAGCATAAAATTAAGATTGCATTGGAACAGTTGGTTCAATTTTCAGAGGACCATCAGGACTTTTGAAAATTTAATGAGGATCCAAATTGCCTCTTTCTCCTTACATCCACATTGTGTATTTGTCTCTTTATTTGTATCTGTCTGTTAAATAGCAAGGAGACATCAGTGGCCCATTAATATACACTCTCATCGGTGATAGCCACAGAATTGCCCTGCTGTGCAAAGGTTCCAGGTCGGTTCAGGTTAAAATGGATGGAATCCAGTTGACGTAGCATGTTATTTTCCATTGGTTTGTTTCGACAGCACATTATCCATCCCACTCACTTAATCTTTCCAAAGGCTCCGATGGCATTTAAGGAAAGAGGAATACAAATTCAAGTCGAAAGGAATATATTCTTAATGAATATGCATGTAATCCACCATGAAAAATGGCCCTTGGCAGTACAATTCGCAGACATCACAGCTGAAGTTTTTTTGGAGGTAAATGCTTCATAACCGATGCTCGTTTTGATAATTCACCAGGGAGCCTGGCACACAGTGTGTGTGTGTGTGTGGTACCTTTCTCTTTGTGAAGCTGACACAGTCGAGGACCCAAGGAAGAGAAATGAATGGAGCTTTATGAGCTCCTTCTGATAAGGCAGTGAGACATTAGGGTGACAGTGTTGAACCCATCTTCCACATGGTCATAGCGACGAAGCGAAATGTTAAAAGATGACAGCAGAAAGACAGAGGACAATAAAATCATCTCTTACCTCTGCACGGCCTCTATCCTCCATCCAGCAGAGTGGCTCCACAGACATCCATGGTCTATCTGAAATGACATAATAAGAGGCCATGACTGACTTTGATTTGTTTGAGGAGACGAGAGGGGGCTACCAGCCTGTCTGGGTACATATATACAGCTAATTATGCTGCTGGTGAACATATACCCCGTTTCCAGGCCTATAAATTTCCTACAACCTAAAATGGGTCTCATGTACAATGACATTCCCATTAGTTGGAGATTTAATAGAATGATATCATCTCAGTGCTTTATATGGAGAGTATGGAAATTACCCTACACCATGTCTAGCCAGCCACTAACTGATCATAAATATATATATATGAAAAAAGTGACAAATCTGACTGAGACTGACGTTCCAGTTATTGTACAGAAGCACTCATTGTTGAATGAATAGCTCTGAGCAGTTACATCATCTGTACAGATTGGAAAATGAAGAACTGTTATTTTCTACTGACCTGTCAGGGCAAAATTCAATAACCTTTCATTCTGTCAAGAATTCAATTAGCAAATAGAACAAAGGCAGTTGGATGGGACTGTAAGAAATCAGAAATTGAAATCAGAAATTGAAATAAGAATTGGCTCACCTAACAATCAAAGAATGGATTTACATAAAAGGCATACCTCTTTGCCAAGGTCAAATCAAAATTAAGAAAGCAGTCTCTCAGCTTTGTTGCTGTAAGCAGCAACTTACAGCACTGCTGCAAACAGTGGCAGTGAAGTAACTATCCACGACAAACTATTTAGAACTTGGAAGACTCCACTTCTTTGTAGTTTGTTTATCTTGTCACAGACAAAAGGTATGAGATAAAGAACATCATCATTGTCAGCGAGTGTTGTCAATTCACTGTGTGTTTCTGGGACGTGACAAGGCTTTGTGGGCTGCTCATGATCCTCGTAAATCAAATAATTTTGTTTCAAAAGTATATAAGGTCCCATGACATCATGCTTGTCCACGATTCGTCTTCAAGGAACTGATTTATTCATAGTGTTTAGCCCGGTTTTGGTCCAAATGCTTTCACACCTGGACAACCACACCAGAGTTTGCCACATGATTTATTTGGTGGCCTCGAAAGAGATTATTAGGTGTGAACCCAAGTGCGACCTCTGCGACCTTCCAGAAAACTAACTCCAGTGTAATTCAACCACACTGAAGATGTGAAAGCACCCAAACACACCTCAGCTGTCCGAGTTATAAATACATGGACGTACGACTATCTGAATTGTTGGTGTTGGCTTATCTTCGCTTTTAAACTTAGTCCCCACAAGCTACTGTAGTTAGTATCTAGGGTTGTGAAAATGAAAAATTAAAATGTGTGAAGATATATCATATTTGATTGATTACTTACAAAGCTCCAGAAATGCCAGCCAGATTCACGACAGCCATTTTGACCCGTAATGGAGATCCTTAGTCGCCATTACTGAGTACACAGAATTGTAGCTATGGTTGAACACAGGTGCATAAAGAAAAGACACAGTGACAGTGAAGAAATGTTTTTGCTCAGTAGAGGCAGTTTTGAGATTGGTCAATGCCTGAAATTAAACTATGGACTGGTGCAGACCAAATGATGATGTGACATGTGACCTGCTTACCTGTGATCTCCTGTCTCCTTTTATTGTGGTAATTGGAGGTTCCATTCAATAGTATAAGAAATAGTCAACTGAATGGGGATATGACAGCATTTGAAACTGATGAGTAAAATACTTTGGGATTTGCTGTCCGTTGTCTGTGCTCTGCCCTGCTGGCTACGGTGACTGTGCCTCTACCGCACCACTATTGTTGTGACCCTGCTGATCCAATTCCCATAAACATCCAGGTTACAATCTCACATACAGACACATTTTTATTAGTTTTATCAGGTTTGTCAATCGCCTGTAAATCTGTAATATTACACTGTAAACACCCTGCCTGTGTATAGCGCTTTGTGACAAATGTCTGTGGAAAGCGCTATACAAATAAATGTATACTTACTTAACACGGTTCTGCTTAACGGTACTGTAAACCTTGCTTCGTGGTAATATTTCTGGTACACTGGAAACATCTGCCCGCGTTAAGCGCTTTGTGACAAAGCGTCTGTGGATAGTGCTATACAAATAAAGTTTTTACTTTATACGGTTCTGTTCAAACTGTACTTCATGGTCAGTGGTACTAGAATAGTTTTCATTGGGCTGCTCACATATATTTGGTGCTGGTATTACTATTACTCACAGATACAGTTAACATTTACATGACTTATAACTGCTGTTTTTGTTGTTGTTGTTGTGGTTGTCTGTTGTGGTTGTGTGTCTTCTCTCCCATTGTCACAGGTATTGTTAACCCTCAGACCTGCTATAGTTGTTGTTCTCACAGGTTGTTGATTTGCTGTAGTTGCTTCGTTTGTTTTCTTTTGTTTCCCTTCTCTTTCTGTTGTCTGTCCATTGTCTATTTGTGTCTGTCTGTGTCTCTCCCACCCCTTTCTCCTCCTTTCTTTTTTTTTGTTTTCTTTTCCCTCTTTCCTGTGGGTTCCCAGTCCGGTCCGACCCAGAAGTCCCACTCCGCTCACATACATTCACACCATGCACTTAAAATTCAATAAAAGTGGAGGAGCTTCTGCCATCAGTGAGGTGCAGTGCCCTCGAACTAACATTCGAGGGCATCCAGCAAACCATGCTGCTCGTCAAACCATCGGACAGCACAGGTTAAAAAAATAAAAATTAGGGATTTTTCAGCATCTCTTGCCTCTGCTACTTCACATGATCTACACCACTCAAATGCTAACATGACCACATTCCACTGTTAAGTGAGAGTGACGGCTGTGAACTTTGCTGGCCACTCCTGAGACTTCTGAGTTAGGCTCAGGCCCAGCTGATTCTCAGTTTGCACTCCCTCTCTCCTGTGTGACGATGTGTCCTCCACCCAAAGTTAATTTTTAATGACATACTTTGTTATGTGGGTCCATTGGGGGCCCTTAGTGGCTCGTCTTTAATAAAGAGTGTCTCACTGCTTGTTCCCATCCGAGAACACTTCATTAAAACTGCCAGCAGAAAAGGGTCTTTGAAGTTCCAGATTTGAGTCTATCAAAAACTTTATGCTTCTCTGTCCATTGGTCTGTCTAGTGTTTTAGGAGCTTATTTCTTTATCTAGAACGGATGCAGTAAACAAGATCTTTTGAAGGACAGTTTATATGACACCGTCCCAGGGGCCAACTCACTGAATACATTTCATCCATGAAGTATGTGTGGTATGTGTGTCTAGTTTTCCCAGTCTGCCAATGACAGTTGCACAGCACCATGCATCAGCTTATTTTACAATCAATCTCTTTGAGCTAAAAGCTCACAAACATTATCATATTGTCCACATCATGGAGAGCCTACTCCTGTTTGATAAGTCCCTTAGATATTTTAGAGTTAATTGTGAGAGGCTATGATAAGTGTCACAGGAGGATTATAAAAGTGTAGATACACCAAGAAGTGCACAATGTAAAAATGATTTCTAATTGAACCCTGGAGGATGTGTGTGACATTCACTGTGTAATACCATGGAAACAAGTAGGCTCTGGTGTCAGGGGAGATCAGTCACAAGTATATAAAATCCAGTTTCAAAGTGGTTTTATCTGAAACCTTGTTTGACAAGCTTTTCCTCCAAAAATTGGACTGAAAATTGTCTGTTTATTGAATGTGTGGATTGAATAAGGCTGATGTGAATTATATAAAGGCCACTATTTGATTTAGCTAACTGCTAGTGTTGGTTGGGTATTGACATGTTGACTCAAGCCTCTGTTCCTGGCAAAAAATGAACCACCTGCCCTGGTTTGTTGCTTCAATCAAGAGAGAAAAAGACCGCAGATGTTCTATAGTTGCATTTGTGAATAAATTAATGTCTTCTACAAAACACAACTGCATATCATTACTGAAATTGATTAGACAGGTTATCGGATGTGTCTCCTTCCTCCTCTCAGCTGTGAAAAGATGTAATTTTCCTTTCGCAGACCTCGCCATCCAGAGGATAATTACAGACCAGAGTGATGAGAAAACTATGTGAACACTAGCAATAAGCCGGGGACAAGAGCTGGACAGTAGAGGGTTCGAGTCGATCTGCAGTGTAACACACTGGTTAATGGTTAACTATTTTACCATCGCTAGGTTGTAAAAGATTTAAGCATTTTACGGTACACATAACACAACATAATACTGAGACTTGAATTTTGTTTATTCTAATATTTCTGTTGTATACTGTATACTGTTATGTATTCTGACAAATTAAGTGGAAAAAATAACTATTATGTTTTTCTTATTATGTGTATTTACATGAAAATAATTCTCTTTGAAGCATGTTTCATGACAAACTGTTGAATTTCAACACAATTATTTGACAGTTTCTGTGGTGTCACTATCAGTTCTAGTGTGACTTATAGTTTTCACACTCCTGCTCCTATTGTTTGATGTATATTGTTTAATTTATGGAAGAGGTGCTGTGAGTCTCACGCAGGCTCTGTGTGTGCTGCAGAGGCAGTGTTCTGACTACGCTGCATTTATATGATGATTTTACACCCCCTCCTCACAGGAGGGGACGAGCTGATTGCAGTGTTCTTCCTGTCTTTTTCAATAAGCTCGGTGCTGTCGCCTTCTCTTTCGCTCAAACTCATGCTTGGAGTGACTGTCAAGCCGCCAAGGCCCATTCACTCCAACACACACCACATCCCAACTCCCTGTGCTCTGTCTGCATCACAGCTCTGCCCCGGTTCTTTCTCCACTCACAGTCACGTTCCACAGCTTTGAACTAGGAATTAGCTCATCTCCAGTCTCCAACCCACACCCCACTCCCATATTCCCATCCCATCGCTCCTCCCTATCCCTTCCCTCCAGCTCCACTCGGGGCTAGATGATAACACACTTTGGAGGGAACTGCTTTCCCCAGAGTTGCCCAAACTGTGAGCATACTCACTCCATCACAAGAGCACTGTGGCAAAACTGCTGTCACATTGAGTTTGCCATGCTAATGTGGCTCGAGGCGCCACTTTCCTGCCCTGAAAACGGGGTTGTAGGTGAGTGACAGAGGTTGCTTTTTTTGGGTGTTGAAGGAAGAGGGGGTTGTTTGAAGAAACACGGTGCAGAGTGAATGTATGGAGGATAGGTAAGCTGCTCGCTGTGTGGCAGAAATATGAAAACAAACTTCTCATGCTGCCTTCTCCTGTTCTCCTCCAACTACCCTTTTGCAGAGTGGAGGCTTCAAAGGGTTTGACTGACACACGGTAACGCTTTGAACCTTGTCCTTTGACTGTCATATGGAAGGACACACACTCCCTTTAATCAGCTACGCACAAACGCACAGTATCTCGACAGACACAGTCAACACCTTAACGCTTGTCCGCTGTCAAACCCTTAAGCATGTATCACTTATACTTTTAAGAAATACTTAAATTATTTAAGTGCAAATAGCCAATTTTGTAATACAAGTATCTACAGTTTATTATAAGAGGTGCCTTTGCAACATCAAACCCAATTTCAACCAAAAAGAGAAATCTTAAAAAAAAAAAAAAAAAGAAAAAGAAATGGCTGGAAGTAGAGATGGGAGCTGTTCAAAAGGAGTAGATTCATTCATTCATTCATTCATTCATTTATATTTGTACGGAACCAAGGGATCTCATTGTCAAGGAAATTTTGACTTAGAGCCATTATAAGGTCAGATTTAGATCAGAACACGTGAAATATTGATTATTATTGTTATTATTTAATTTTATCTGGCTTTGGATTTTATTGTGAACATTGCATAAGATGACGCCAGATCCCCATGCTTTTGATAGTTCTCCATTTTAGCAATTTACAGGAAAATATAATTGGAAGTAAATAAACCTGAGCACTGGCAGTGCAAATTTTAGTCAAGAATGTTTTGGATAGAATAACACAATGTTTTCCTTTTTCCCAAAAAAGATATCAAACTGAAAGAACATGATACAAATGTAAATGTAAAACTGCACTACTTTACAGACGTCACATGGAGGTAGTGTGGGCCATTTTAAAAAACAGCCTATAAACACAACTGCAACTCAGTTCTCATTGTTCAAGAGCCGTTCAAAAGATTTTACTTGTTCCCGAACACCACATCTCTAGCTGAAAGTGACACCTGTGCAGATTCAGAGCAAGAAAACATTCTTTAATAGGGTCTATTAAAAAAACTACCTAACTACTTTTAAACATCATACTATAATTTTAGTACCTGATCTTCTACTTGATTTAGGAATGCATACACCACAATTTTCTGCTGCAACTTTGAAGCAGAAACTACTGACCAAATAAATAGCAATCCTCCTGTATACAAGTCATTCATGTACACTCACAGTAAAAATTGCAACTCTGCCCTACCTGCTATTGACACAGCTGTATAGATTATAGGCTCCCATTTATTCCAAGGTGCATGTGGGACACATAAACGCCACCTGTTTGTTGCATCTTTTAATGAGTGAAATAAAGAAACACCAGCCGCTTGCTGAAAAGCTGGGCAAACCCGTTTTAAGTGACACAAAGTTAGCGGTCGTTCAGGCACCACAGTTGCAGCTTGTATCAAGAACTTGTTTACTCATGATTTGTATTTCCTTCCAATAACTACTTGCAATAACTAAAATGTTTCACCTCAAAAGCAAAAATATCACTCTCAAATGTTTTGCAATTATTAGAATTTCCGTGGGTCCACTGTTCCTGCGCCATGCTATCAGCATTCAGTGCTTTGAATATGTCATCAGACATCTCGGTAAATCCTGAGGTTCATCATGTCTTAGTTACTAAAACCTCTCAACCTTATTACCAGAGTTGGTCTCTGGTTTGCCTCCCCGGGTTGACACAAAGATCCAGATATCATGCAGTAGTGTCACCCGGGGCAACGCTTGCCTGTTGATGACTTCTTCCTTTGATGACAAGTCAAGGTTGCTGCTTCCTATGTGCCATCTGTGTATTTGCATGACATACATGCAAACCCAAGAAGCAGGTCAAGAGTGAAATGCACCATCAAGTTGTTGGTGGGATGGAAAATAGAGGATTGTTAATTCATGTTGCTGATGAATAAGTGATTGGCTACAGCGTTGGGGCTACGCTTAAAGGAACAAGGCATATGGGGAATGAGGAGGGTCACAGATGCTCCAAAGGGCCAGAGGGATGACAGGCAAAACGTAAGAGGGACTGAGAGGAGACACCGGGGCGAGCCTGAGAGACAATGATAAGATGTAAGACAAAGTGCAATGAGGGACATGCTTACCCGCACTAAAAACCAAAGCTGGTCCCACTTTGCAGAGATCAAACCCCAAACAACCCCCCAGACCCAGGCTCCATGCCAAAGGAACCTGAATAATCTCTGCTCTAAGACGTTTACCTAAGACGTTTACGTTTTATCTCCTGTCCTCCTGTGACCTCCAACAGGAAACAACTCAGAGAGAAACTTCTGTGAAAGTAATACTGACCTGAGAGGCTCAGGACAAACACAAAGATACAGAAGTCCATGCTGATCGACCTATACACACCAATAAAAACATTTTTAAAAAAGCACACACACACAAACAAACACACACACAAACAAACACACACGCACACAAACACACTCTCTCTCACACACATGCACACAAACAAACACACACAAACACACAGTCACTGCAGACCAACCCTTGGAGCATTGTGATCTCAGCGCCATCTACTGGTGACAATGAGAACAGGCCACTCAACAGTCGCGGATTGGGAGCTGATGGGAAAAAAACACCCAACTGAGTTAGTTTTTCTCCTCCATCTTTGCCAGACACTTATTTACACATCCTTGATGGCATTGATGATGATTAGACACCATCTGCCAGGGCGGGTGTATGGCATCGCTCCTCACAAAGACTTAATCTTACACCAAAGACTGACACAAGTAGCTTCAAATGAGCTTTGATACGCAATCTGGCATCAAAAAGATGAACATGAAAATCATCAAATCTGTATTTTTCCTACAGCATTCTGTCATCTCACCAACTTGACTATTATCTATCCTCAACTTGATCTGACGATTTTTACTTGAGGGAGGTACTTTTTATGAAATAGAGGGTCTCAGTATGCCATCAAAGGTCAGATCAAATATGTATCTACTCATATGAGGCATCTCTGGCGAAACTAATGTTACATAACGTGTGCCAGTAAGACGGAGCTTGAAGATAGAGACTTAATTATTCTGACTATTCTCTGTAGTAGCACTATTTCCAGTTAGATTGTGCTGGCAGTGTGCTTTCCTATTCTTATCGCAGCCGACAGCAGAACAGCCCAATAACAAACTCTATTGTGTAGCAACTTGTAGAAATTCCCCTCTCTACAGAGAGAGCTTGCAGAACATTTACTGAGATTAAGTTTTTAGTTTTTGTGGAAAAATATTGCAGGATGTGCCAAGCTTTAGTGCAGATAAGGTTCATTGAATATTTACACAGGTAAAATGGGGGAGTAGATAAGTGTCCCTCTGAATCAGCATGCATTGATACATGTCAGCGTGTGTTATGGTTCTTCCACCTTGGTACAATTACACTCCAATACACCAATTTGTTATCAATGGAAACAGCTGCTCGGAGCTGATTGTAAAATGGTAATAAGCTGTGAGGGCCTGCGGAGAGCAGTGACAAGACAAATCTTTCTCTGAGGAACACCTTTTTAGGAAACTACGTGGTCGCTATCTCCACTGCAATCTGCAAATGAATTGCTGCAGCATAAAGGATTCCTTCCTTTCCTCCGACAGCTTCATTATCCAACAAAGTCGCAAGCAACACACTGCTTTTACAACACAATGTGTGTGCTTACGCAAATATGCAAACGTCAGTTTATTTCTTTTCGGATGAAGAGAACACCATGTTCTGTTGAAGTCTGGCAAACGTATCAGTCGTAGAGGGAGGATGTGGTAGCTGTGGTGGCACTGGGGCTAATAGCTCCTCTGACAATGAGATCCAACCTAATTTTCACCATCCAAATTCACAGTGGTGACAGGACCGGCAAGATACCCATATTAATGGGCAGTGTCAATTGCCTCATGCAAATATGTACAAAAAATAAGTGTGCAAAAAATAGGGAGAGAAACCGTTAGCCTAAAAAAATTTAAATGAGACATGATGACTCTTTCATATCTATGCTGATGTTTTGTATTAAGCTGAGAACCAGCCAAATTATTCTGTTTGTCTTTTATTCATGACCTCTGAGACATCTACACTGACCCTCTTACTGCTTTGCTCATCGTCAAGCTTAATCTCCCTCCTCCTCTCTCGCTGTTTCTCTCCTGCTTTCACCCAATCATGTCTCATCTTGCCGTCCCTCTGCATGACATCTCAGCTGCACTCACACATTCATTATTAACAACATGGTACATGTTGAGGAGGGTAAAGCAGCAGCTCTTGGAGCATTAGTATGTAGGTTTCCATCTGATTATGACTGCTACTTAATGATTGATAGAGTAAAATGTACATCCTAGAAACTATGAGGATATGTTCATTTTAATAAAGGGTTTGTCGCATTACATGAGGACAATTATTTTCAATCCAAGATTGCTATATGTTACATTTCCTGATCAAATACAACTTCTTTTATTATTACGTTGTGCAAGAGTTCTCAGATTATGTTTAAGTATGTCTCGAAAAATCATGTGGTTATTTATAAATTTATATGTACTGATTTTACAAAAAATAATGAGCATCTTCACTTATAATATATTTATAATCTTTTTTTTCTATTCCAATATTTTAGATGCTTACAGGTTACATTGTGGGAAGTAGGCTTATTTCAAATAGACTATTTGACTGTGAACTGTGGTGTTAATAAAAGTTTCATGTCATTGTGCTGTTGTCAGTTCAGAGTGAAAGCGCATTTTAGAGGAAAGTCCTGAGGCCTGTTTTATAGGTTCAGCAAACTCTGAATCTGTCAACATTCGCTGCTGCGATGAAGGAGTCTCATTGTGGGAAAATATTGAGGCTGGCGTTAATGCATAAATTCAGTTGTTTGAAGGAGGTTATTTAATACCAAATAAATATCACAGATAAAAACTGTAAATGGTCATTAGTCTGCATGTCATTCAGTGGGTGAAAGGCTTAAAATGAAATATAAGAATATACTGTCATTTGAACAGGTAAAACTGGGGTTTGCTACAAGTACTGATACTTTATTTAATTGAAACCAATTTAACATTTGTCTTGATGTAGACCTAAAATTTACATTCCCAGGGACATTGTATCCATTGTTAGATTCATGTAAAATGCTTTGCTTGCTTTTGTATTTGCATAATATAAAGAAGAGCAAATAAAGTGTGTTGGTTTGAATGATCTGGGTGGTTTGATTAGGGAAGTGATTCTCTTATTGAATCACGGCTGCTCTTCATTTGTAGCAGACAATCTGCTCAGGTTGTGAGAAACATCAGAGATGGAGGGAAGGATGAGATTAAGGAAGCAGGTTATTGATGAGAGGAACCTGAGCAGGATACCATCAAATACCAAGTTACCAAGGCAACTGACTCAGCTCTCTTTTTGAAGGAGACTGAAGTTAACCCTGTTTCTCAGGTTAGTTACAATCCTTTCTCAAAAGAAAAATATTTTCCTCAATCTCAATCATTTTCTTCCTGGAGAAATAAAACAATAGATAGGGTTTATCGTTGGTATCGACAAGAGTCATCAAGTAACAACACAACAACACATATATAATTCGATATAAATTGTATAAAATATAAAGTATATGTGTCAATATTGTATATATATTCCAGTAAACTACAATGTGTGTCCAAATACACTCAGTTGGTACTGTGAAATAAATGGCTCTGTAAATCAATTAGGCAAGAAAATGGAAACAAGACCAAAACCTGCTTTATAAAAGAAAAAAGTTGAGCTGAAACTTAGTTGAATAGTCCTGAATCTGCACTTTGCTAAGTGGTAACCACTGAGCTACAGTGTGTGTGTGTGTGTGTGTGTGTGTGTGTGCGTGTGTGCGTGTGTATGTGTGTCCACCAGCCTGAGGAGACAACCAAAAAGAGATTTGTACCAGTACGACGGTTACTGCGACTAGCCTGCCCCTGTTCTCATGGCGCTACACATTCTACCCGTCGAGTCCTCCGTCTTCCCTTGTGACTCCTTGGTTCATCCGGCACTGATTCCCCACACCCTGATGGGGTTACAGTCCCAACTGTCACTGTTTGTCATGTAGTGTCACTCTCCGTGATTCTGAAGGGCCTCAATCATGGCTAGGCCGCAGGTGAGAGGGCGAGCTCTCCAGGGTGCTAATGCCCTCACCTGCCTCACTCCGGGGTTACCACATAATGCAGGCAGTTAGTTCATTATTTTGAAAAACATGGAAACAACAACAGCAATTTGAGATTACTTCTTCACCTGTAGTAGATTCAAAGGACCATTAGATCCTTGTGTGCCACCATTTAACAAGGTTTAGCCTACACATGGTCAGAAACATCTCAGCAGACAAGACGTCTTTAAAATCATTCTGCATCAATCTTCTGCTGAACATGACATTTTAATCCATAACGACTTTCCATGCATCATATAGCACACATGCCATGAGCATCCTGCTGAAATTCATGCATACTTCACCAAATGACACAAAAGGTTTTCAACACACAGATTTGTGTATATGTTACAGGTAATGTGGAAAAAAATGGTAATATGCAAATTACCTGGGTTATTTGCATATTACATAACCCCAAAACACCAGTAGTTTGCAGTCAACCTGTCCTTCCGGGTTGTTAGGGTTAGGGTAAGGGTTAGTGCTAGCTAACGGCTTGATAGCTAGCTAGGTATTATAGCTAGCTACCATAGTTCAGCTAGCTAGGTAGCGAGATGTAGTAGCTTAGCACATTTCCCGAAAACACCAGTTGTTTGCAAACAAGGTGTGTAATTGTATATTACCCGTTTTTTCACATTACCTGCAACATATACTGTATATGTAATCTGTATACAGGTTCAAATTCAAGCCATTTGGTCTTTATATTAGATAATACACTCCTTGAATACAGACACTCTTCTGAAATATTACTAAATGACCAGATACTGAAACTAGAAGTACATTTGCAGTCAGTCCTTTCATCCACGGCCTTCCTCTGCTGGTTCACATGACTGAAGCAGTAAGCCCCTTCTCACCTAGTATTGAAGCCTCTGTGTCCCTTCACTGATGCACATGTTGAGGTGAAAATATGCACGTGTCACTGAGCTGCCAGCTGTGTGGATCACCCCGATCTCTTTAATGTTGTCACTTCTGCCGCTAACAACAATCACTCTCATCACTTACCATAATTAGAGAGAGGACAGACAGTCATGTCACTGCCCACATTGTTGAGTCTCCACAGACTTCAGCATCAACAAGCAGAAAGCCTTTGAACATAGAGACCTTCCTTTTTTTCTGGTCTGTATAAAAGCTTTCTGTGAGTAGCATTTATGCCCCCTTAGATCACCACGATTATTTATATACAGGTTATACTGCATATGGTAATACTGATGGCTAGCTAGCTAGATATCATTCTCTACAATTTCCAGAAGCTGATATTGTTCTGGTCAAGAAAAAAAAAATTAAACAGTGACTATATACACTTGAAAGCAGAAGTTAACAAACACTGGTCTTTTCAGACCAGAAAATCGAAATAGTAAAAATACATAATAAAAGATATAATATGTAATCCTAACTGACCAAAATCAGGAAAAGGTTGGTCTGTTTTAATTTCAAACCGTTAAAAAGGTAATGTGTCTTTTTATAGTCTGCAAATAGTTTCAACTGTACCCATATTGTACACATAAACTCACTGAAAGCTTCAAATTTACTGTGAGGTCTACAGTCATGCCTGTACTGCTGAGCACTGTGGATGCACTCATCAAGACACACAAATTCCATTTTTCAAAGAAAAACAAAGCAAGATCAGTGTTTCCTCACTTCAGTTAAATAACACACATCAGCTACTCTGGTAACGACAGCTCACTTTGATGTCACCTCACAACTCTTTAAAAAAAAAAAACTCAAACCCTTATGTGCTGCCTTGAACTACTGTCAAATTTCTTTCAAAATGTCTCTTTTGGTTGCCCTGGGTCAGTTAATAATCATCCCCAAAGCCTTGAACACTGCAGACTTCAAGAACAAAAGAATGAAAACGCTACAGACAATAGTTTCTGCCTATTAATAATAGTATTGCATAAGTATTTTTTTGCTAGTCTTAGCATTGTATCAGTTGAACCTTTCCTCTTTTAAATGGTAAAACACAATTTTAAGTCTAGGAACAAATAAACATCACCTCCAAACTATCAGCATCAGCACACTTTGCTGTGTGGCCTTATAAACATACGGTGCGACCCGACCCATGTGGTAAGACAGTTGGCGAGGTTGACAGTAACTGGGACCTACGCCACAACAATGTCCACTCTGAAGGGCCTTCTGTCTTACCTCTAACCCCCCTGACACATGACGCTACAGGACAGCGTTCACATGTAAAGCCCATCTGTGGCCGCAGACACACAACACTAATGCCAAAAATCCAAATCCTCCATCATACACAAATAGAAATACTGGGAAAATGTAAATGCAACACATGCATGTTCATATATACTAGCCATATTTGGACATTTTGAAATTAATATGCATGTTAATTTATTTTGGTTTCTAATTTCCATTCTGCATTTTATCATCTAAAAAATCCTTAGCATAGAAAAACACTACAAAGAACAGTGACAACAAATTATTAGATTTGCCAAGTGTTTAGAATGCAGCACATCTCCATGCAGGTGAGGCTTTGCCAGATGCTCATGAATACAATTGCAATGGAAAATAATGTGCAATGAAGTTTTGGAAAGCTCAAGGTCACTTCCAGTTTGTTTGTGCTTAGTCATATACCTGCTGCCACTCCACTGACCCACCTGTTCTAGATGTGGCATAACAGGACAATCACTGTGGATATTTTCTTTTAAGGATTATTGTCACTGACATTTACTGATGATAAAATTACACTACTCACAAAAAGTTAGGTTAAAGTTAAGATATTCAATTCATGGAAAATGTAAAACATTCATGGCACAGTGATATTATATTATGAAAGTAGAGCTTAAGTAGAAGTAATTAAGTAATTAATTAAGTTATTAAGTTAAAGTAGAAACAAGTATTGGTTGTTTCTTCAACCCCAACAATATTATATTACATAACAATAATATATTTATTGAAACACTTGGTGTCTTGGTGACATGATGTCAAAATATGAAGTGGATAGATAGATAGATCAACAGATAGATTGATAGATAGCTAGATAGGAAGAAGAAACGTGTTTTTATCTCAGAAATGTATTAAATGGAAGTAGAGAACGTTTGTTTTACTTTCGTTATCATGCTTTTCTTTCTTGGCACAGAAAAAAGCAGTTTAGAGAGAAGGATGATATCTAAAAATAACTGATGATCAGGAAAATAAGAGGAATGGAGGAACAGCTGCTCACAACAGAATAAACACAAATGTGCAATCAGGGGCTGCGCCACGACATCTGCCTTTAAACACAATTATATTTATATTTCCGTTTTCAACCATTTCTCATTTAGATCTCTGTACATCTGAAGTTCCATGAGAAAAAAACAATAACAAACTTTACTTAGGTGATGCTAACATATACCATATGTTATAACATATAAGAGAATGGCACTGACCACTATCCATTTGGGATGACGCTACCACTCTTTTAGCATTTCTTAAGAAGTTTACCATTTAAGTCAGTCCCCCAGCCCTCACCCCCATATAAACTGGAATTGTCCTCATAATTCAAAATTTTGCTATGTCTGCTATGGAAAGGTAAACGTAAATACAAAATTTAGGAGGTGCATGACATACAGATGTTCCTGCCAGCCCTCTCGGTACCCACTGATATTGCAATGTCCTTTATTTAAAGGTGAACTGTGTATAAATTGGCAGAATACATCTAGTCGGGTCGTATTGGAATTACAACACACACACACACACACACACACACACACACACACACACACACAAATCCCGCAGCCGGGCTGCCATGTTTGTTGCCAACTGCATCAAGCAATCAGTCTGCACCATCCATGTCAAGTGATGAATCTTACAGGATAACTACGAATTTCAACTGATCAATACATTTTAAAACAGTATTTAACATTAGCTCTGCCATCCATTGTCGATTAGAGGCATATCTACAGACAGACATCTATCACTAGTCTGCTTTCATTCATTCTTTTCATCCTCTGCTCATGGTCGTCTATGAGACCTGTGCGAGTACAAATAGATTGAATATATAGACACTGACCTCAGTGGTGAAAGTGAACCGTCAACACTGGACAGGACAGGAGGACCGAGTCTCCTCCGTTTCCTCTGTTTACTGGGTGTAGAGGTGGACGGTTGACGACCAGTAACATCATATCTAGGGTCAACGTCATCCAATGACAACAAGTAACGTTGTTGAGGAGTGATTTGGCCGACAAGTAACTTTAGCTAAGTTAGCTTGTGAGTTAGCTTCTTACCAATCGAGGAGAAAAGTCGCCATTTCCACATGCATTTTGATGCCAAGGAAATCCTTGAGTCCATCTAGCATCTGCTT